>JAIFZK010000022.1:6295000-6572500 GCA_027481765.1 Tenualosa thibaudeaui
AGCCAGTTGTGACTGTGCTAGAATGAAGAATTAAAGCAACAAAGACAAGAGAAAGGAGGAATATGAGGCCACAGAGGAGAGAGTTGTAAGAGGAAGTCAAGAAAGTTGGAGAAAAAGCTAATTTGCATACTGAAGCTAAATTGAAGAAAAGGCAAGTGAAAGAAGCACATGGAGAGAGAGGGAGAGAGAGAGAGAGAGAGAGAGAGAGAGGGGCTTGAGTCCAGGCACTTCAGACATACCCTTAAGGAATGTTTGCATTGGACGTGGCACAGAGAGGGGCTTACCGCTTACAAAAGTGGTGGGGACAGGGGGCATTACGCAGGCTGGTTAGTCCATCGGGATGCCTGAGGCCAGGATTACATCTGCGGCTGCCACGACATGACTCCTCGCCCCCCAAGCCGCCTCTCCCCTCCCCCGTCCCCCCCCCCTGTGGTTACCCAAGAAGCAGTGCCAGTCCAGCCCTGACTGGCAAAGGCTATCATTTGGAGAAATGAATTTGAGCGCATATTTGTGTACACTGAGGGCTACTGATGGTTGGAATTATGGGTGCTCTCACTTCGAGCTGTTCTACCCGTCATCGAGCCGTCGGAGCGGCGTGTATCTCTTGGCCTGTGGCGTGTTTGCTCATGCTGAAAATTGCACAAAGTTGCAGAAGTTACCCTTAGTTAACGAGTACATATGTTTTGGGGTTTTGTTTTTTTCTTTTTTTTCCCATCCTTCTTTTCCATCTCTTGATTTACCCCCCGACCCCCCCGAAAAAAAACGAATACAGCAAGTGTTCCTCCAGTGGGGTGGTTCACTGGTCTGCCTCTCCTCACTGCTGCTGACTGGAAACAAAAACCACCAGCACTCACTTTGAACATACATATCACAGGTGAGAGAGAGAAGGGGGGGGATTAGAATGATCACCATTCTCTTGCTATCCAAAATGCCTGCATTACCTGCATACTAGCTTGTGTACTGATCTTGACTGAAAACTAGTTTACACTGTCATTAGGATCAGTATATCAGCAGTGGGTAGTATGGCATTTTGTAAACAGCCTCTGCCTCTTTCTGATCCTCTTTGAACCTTTCCTAAGCCTAAAAGCTTTAAACTGTTTTTTTTTTCTCTCCCTACCAAGTTGCTGCTCCAACTGAAAATCACTTTCAAGACAGTATGACCCTCGCTATGTTTGTAAAGTAGCACATAACAAAAGCTGCTATCTTCCTAGGAAAACACTTGAAAAGAAGTGTGAGAACCACAAGACAAATTGATAGAACAAAAGGTTCCCATTTCTATGGCGGATGTTTTCGATTTTACATGTTGTGCAGGGGCTCTACTGGCTCAGCTATACTGCTGCTGCTGCCTTTGAGAGTGTTGTAAAACTCAAGGGTGGTCTTCAGAGAGAAGAAAAAAAAAAACAGAATGCTACAAGAGCGTGAGGAAAGCCAAGTGTCTGATTATCGTCAGAAAAGGTCACGTTGAGCAAGACTCCCCTTTTATTTCTGTACCCCTCTAAACACCATAACCTTTCCTCCAGCACATACGCAGCTGGGAAGCACTGTTTGAGGTCAGGCATCGACCAGAGCCAAGCGCAGAATGAGGCCCCTGTTTGGAGGCAATATAAATGTGTGAAGGCTCACTTGTGAGTGCATGGACATAATGTGAGCAGAGTTTGATTTGAGCAAGTGAACAAAGCACACCTTGTATAACTGATAGTGTACTTTGTTTTAAGTGTGTGTGTGTGTGTCTGTGTGTGTGTGTGTGTGTGTGTGTGTGTTTGGGTTTGGGTTTCGGGTTGGCATCGCCCCAGGCTGTGGTGATTGGTGGGTTCATGTCCTCACGTTTATCATGCAGGAGGAAGCAGACCTGTTTTGCCCATCATGTCAGCGGCATCTCCACTAACGGGGGCACGCGGTACACCGGGACTGGCCTCCGTCTGACCTTGTCTACGTGCTCGAAATGACTCGTGAAGTTTCGTCACATTTTTGGCTGTCGCCTGAGCTGAATTATTTAAGCTGGTGCACCTAAAATATTGAAAGCGAGTGCAACACCAGGCTGACGTGTGCTTATGCAAACACCATTATAAGGTCTGCCTGCTTTCTCTTCCGCAGTGCTTTTTTCCCCATCAGTGTCGTGTTTTCGTTCTGTTTTTTGCAGTGTGAGGAAGTGTTACGGCGGATTGCTGAATCGTCTCGGGGCGACTCGCTCAAACGGCTCGTATGTTTAGACAGCTGTGTCTCGACAGGAGCATGTCAGGTTAAGGTCTGGGCTTGCGTAGCCTGCCATCGGCAGGGGCCCGAGGTGAGTGCGGAAAGCAGAACGCACTTCAGAACGTGGAACGCGGTCCCCTGATGCTGCGGCGGGCGACGGTTAGCGACAGCAGTCTTGGTGCTAAGGCTGCTTTCACAGAAAACATCTGCCTTTCCTGTCTGCCTGTCCCACCGCCAGATGCAGTGTTCAAGTCCCACAGCAGCAGGTGGAAGAGGAGGGGTGGTTAGTGACAGGGACGTTTACTGCTCTCGTCTCCAAACTCCTGGCCTGAGCTAGCCTCTTTACCCATCTTCCAGTGTGTCTGAGCAGTAGCAATGTCTGGACAAAGAAATGTTATGGATGGATGGATGGCTTCTGATAAATCATTTTGAAGTGGAACCATAGAAGCTTGTTGTGAGCTTGTTGTCCTTGAAGTTTTCTCTGTGACTTAATCCTAGTGCCCCCCCCCCCCCCGACCCTTTCAATCCCAAAGCCCAGAACCATCAGGGATTTAACTGGTATCAATTGACATCATGACAGGCTGACTCATACCAGTTATGTTTTTTAGGGTTTTGGGGTCAGGGCTAGGGAGGACATGGCGATTCAGATGTCTGTATTCAGCTCTCTCTCTGTCTCATCTATGCTTATCTCTCTTGCTCTCCTGTTTTTCTGGTCTCTCGCTTGCTTGTTGTTTGGTTTGCAGATATGCAGTTTCAATGTCCTCTTTTTCCCTGAGTCAGATGCGTCTGCTCGAGTGGATGTGACAGATAGAGATGTCTCGTCTCATGCTGCTCCCTGGCTGCCCTCCGCCTTTGGCTTCTGAGGTTGGGCCTTGTGGGCAGAAGCCTCTATGTGATCATCTTGGGGTCAACAGTGACAGCAAGCTCCCTGTCCATAAACTAATGCTTCAACTGGCGGCTTTGACGTCAGAGTTCTTTTTTTCATTCTTATGGTCCTGTTTTTTTTTTTTTTTTTTTTAATGGTAATTACATCCTAGAAACTTGTGTTGTGCAGTGCGGAATTATGGGAAATTGGTCTGTGCAGATGCATAGTTGGAAGTTTGATTGATGACATCAGTCAGACCCATGACTGGGTGTTTTTGGGCTTTACCTGTAATCACGTTGATTGATTGATTGCAAGTTGATGGAAGCAGATGCTTCAACATAAAGATAGCCTCAGGGTGCCAGGCATCAGAATGGATTTTAGCCAGGTTAGGGAGGTTAATCGAGTTCGGAGCAGTGCGGAATAGCAGGAACTGTTCTAGGCCTGGCTTATGAGATCTCCTCACCATTCTTTAGTAAAAGTCAGAGCATGAAGAACAAGGAGGGCTGTTTTCCGAGGGGGAAAAACTGGGGCAAGGCACGCAAACGCCGGGTGGCTTGGCTTTCATTCCACGCGATCAGAACGCTCTGTTTGTGGTTAATTAGCAGCCTTTGCAACCTACAATGGTGATGAGCCTCCTGATTTCCCCACCCATGTTTATATTTCCGCCTTATTTGCCAAGTCCTGAGCAAGTTAACGTTTTTAAGTACATTAATTAGTTTGGGTAGGTAATTAATTATCATTAGCAGTGACTGTTCTTTCTCCAAGGTCAAATAGCAAATCGCCAGCCCAGTTGCTCTGCGCGCTCCAAAACAAGAGAAGTAGCCTCTGCCAAAGTGGCCATGGGAACGGGGGGCTGTTTTTCCTGCGCCCGTATAAAAACGCTGAAGCTTAACTTAATCTGTAATCAGCCTGTGATTTTGCTCCGAAGCCTTGCAGCCTTGAGTGCTTTGCGGTTCTGAGAGGCGTCTGGACGAGTCGGATGAGGGTCGTTAAACAAAAAAAAAGAGTGAATTTAGATCTGGATGGCCATCCGGGTGCAGTTCATTAGCGTTACTGCCATCTTATTCGACATCTTCCCTCGGCAACTCGGTGTTCACCCTCTAGCCTCTGCGAGGGTCATTTTGACGTGATTGACAGTCCTTTCCTCACAACTCTAATTAAGGGCAGGCCTCAAAAATCAGCATAATATGTTTCCATGAAGGTAGACTCAAAAACAAGAGATGGAAAATAAAAAATTGAATGTAATGTAAATCTGTATCCTGGAAAAGAAGGCAAAGACGAAGCTCTGCTGCACGCCTTTTGTGGTCAAGCCCCATTTTTTCCTAATTTGATGTGTTTGTCATTCAGTTTGTTTCTACAGCTTGCAGAAAAGAGTCTCTAAACTGAATTTGCATGATCAGCGGGCCATCACGAGGTGAGCATTTGAAATTCCACCCCCCCAAACCAGCTCCCTGAATGGACTTCCCCTGTTTGCAACAGGCCAGACCAGCTCACCAAACATTCCTCTGGCCTGGGTACTCGTGTTCCTGTTGGTCCTCTGATGAATGGCAACTGATGCATTTCTTCCGCCGCTCAGTCAGGCAAGGAAAACCATGCTGGCAAAGCAGTGCTCAGTCACGGAGGAGACTGTGTGTGTGTGTGTGTGTTTTATGTGTGTTCCTGTGTGGGTTTAGCCGAGTATGTCAGTGTGGGCTGGATACAGATCAGTGGCTCTGCTCCAGTGATAAGTACACCCTCCCTTTGATCTCTGCGCCCCCAAGGCCACGCTCAGACACAGACCCAGACACGGACGCAGCAGGTCAGGCCACAACAGTTCCCCCTCTGGCCCATTCCGCCGCGTTCCCACGTCGAGCTCTGCCGCCGCTGCCTGTGTGTCGTTATGCAACTGCATCCGTGGCAGTTGGAAAGAAGTGTGTGTGTGTGTGTGTGTGTGTGTGTGAATGACAAATAGAAAGACAGAGACAGAGAGAGAAAAGACAACACACAAATAGTGTCTTGGGAGACATCCTTGCATTCCCTGTTTAAATTTAATCTAGCGTGTGCTCAGATTCCCTCGTCTCATTGGCTGAGTCGGACGGGTATGTGATTTGCATGCTAGCTAAACATTTTACTCTGCAAACTCAGAAGGCTGGGAAGAAGCATCACAGTGAAACTCTTCATGAAGTTGCAGCAGTGCCTGCTTTAAAAAAAAGTAATTAAAAAGAAAGAAATCTAAACAGACGCCTGGAGCATAGGTCACACATTAAAACTTTTTTATGACCCCTGTATTTTCATGTTCTTTTGACTTCAAAGCAAAGTGAAAGACCATGAGAAGCCTTTGATGGGGAAACAGTAGAAAACAGTTTTTTTTTAACTACTAAGTTTGTCCGGCTGTCAGAGCCTCTTGAGCTGACTGTCTGTCCTTTTCCCCTGGTCCTGCCCTTATGCCCTCACTTTTTTAGTTGGCACCAGGGTGTGTATCCTTTCTCATCTAGCTCAGTCTGTCCGCAGGGGCTGTTTTGACCCCATCCCACACATACACATGCACAGAGATACACACACACACACACACACACACACACACTCCAGGGCCTCTTTGATGCTACCTGAGCAGAGCTAGCCCCTCAGACGCTTCGTCTCATCCATGTCAACAGAAACCAGAGTTGGGCCTGGCAGATAGAGCAGCCAGATAGCGCTGACAGAACCTTTGTCTTGGAGCAAAGGCAGACCCTTAGCAGACATGTTTCTGGTCTGCAATCCTATATCCCTCAGTGACACAGACAATGTATGCTGTGTGTGGGCGTGTTTCTGTGTGTGTGTGTGTGTGTGTGTGTGTGTGTGTTGATACCACCATGGGTAACAGTCTGCATTCACAGACCCTTATAACAGTGAGGGCCCTTCAACAGTGTCTCTCTCTGATGTCAGTTTCAGGTTGTTGTAGCCACCTGCAGCTTCTCCTCGGTCCATCAGCATCCATCAACTACCCCCACCCCTCCCCTCCATCACACCCAGCGTCCCCCACCCTCCGCCCATACAACCAACCAACCAAGCCACACTATCCCATAACCCTTCCCAATCTGCATCCAGACCTTTGTGTTATAAACCCACACACTCACACACGCGCATGCACACACACACACACACTCACACACACACACACACACACTTGTGTTATCTCTCAGGTAATACACACTGATAATGCAAAATGGGGAGCGTGCTGAACCATTCAGTCTGAGAGGGTGAGTAATATAAAATGCATGGTTCTCTAGACACACTCGAGTGAGTGCAGGAGGCTCGGAGAGAGAGAGAGAGAGAGAGAGAGAGAGAGAGAGACAGCACCTGTTTGGACTTTCTCCAGCTTATTGTTTTAATTTTTTTCTCCCATTCTCCTCCCATTATGTTGTTTATGAACTGAGCGTATACGGGCTGACTGATCGCTGGTGCTTTCATGTCGCGCGCCCTCTTTATGCCGGTTGGGAAAACAGCCAAGCAGACACTAGCCAAGTGCATATAAAGAAAGAGGGGGGGTAGAGGAGTCATGATGATCGGCCTCGACTTCTCCTGCTCCTGTTCTGTGTCTGTGTGTGTGTGTGTGTGTGTGTGTGTATGTGTGTGTGTGTGGAAACGGTGAGAAAGGTATGTGTGTGCATCATACACAAATATGAAGCTATACTTCACCTGCGTTGAACGGTTTCGACATTCTTCAAACACATTTAGAGACCTGTTCGGGGTTTGTTTTGAAAGGTCAAGGGGTCATCAGAAGAGCAAATCTGACCTATTCCTGGGGCTCCCTTAAATACTCATCCAACAACAACAATCCCAGCCATTCTTTTCCTATCCAAGTGGGTGGGTAGGTGGTGGTAGATTGGGGTTTGTGTGTGTGTGTATGTGTGTGTGATGTGCCACTCATGGCTTGCACAATAGCCCATGACTCCAGACCACTTGAACAGATAGTCTTACTGGGCCTCTGAGTCATGCGTGTGATTGTGAGTTAGTCCAGGAGCTTCTGAAAGCCTCCTCATTGTACTCCTCCTGCTTTTAAACCCTGCCTCAGGGGAGAGAGAGAGAGAGAGCGAGCTGTAATGTCCCTCCCTGTCCGTTGTGGACATTGGCCGTAGCTCACACTGGCTTTGGCGTAGGTGTGCTATTTGATCTCTGGAGATCCGTGCACACACACAGTCGGTGAGGGACGTTAATGAAGTTGTGTAAAAGAGAAAGACCACATGCATTTCCCCAAAGGTGCTTTTATGTGGGTTCTTCTGCGCCAGGGTGAATATTGCTGATGAAATGTGCTAAGAAGGTCCCCACAGTTCAAAGCCTGGCTTTCCCAACAACGCTCAGGGAAGAGGAAGAGGAGGATGAGGGCTCGGATGGAGGTCAGCCCAGAGAGGTCGTGTGAACGGAGACGGCTCCGACGGAGCAGCGGGAACATTTCAGGGAGGAGGAGAGGGGAAAGAAACGATTTGGCATTTCGGTGGAACTGTCTCTTTCTCTCTTATTCACTCACTCTCACACACTCTGCCTTGTTGTCCACAGTGACTGTAGTATTTGGTTCCAGGGTTTTGGTCCTGTATAGAAGCACCATATCATTCCCTCTGACACTCCAAAAAGTAGCCAAGGTCAGTCGTAGCCTGAACGGGGTCTGCTTGCCCATGATCCCCACCATGGGACTGCCGGGCCGATGCTTCCACCTCATTTGGCCGCAGCTGGAGAGAGCCCGGCAGACAGCCGCGAGCCAGCTGTGTGACCTTGCAGCAAAATCCAGGAGACAAATCCAAACGTCTGGTCGTGACTCTCAGAAATACACTCTGATCTGAAAATAGACTCAGATCGATTGAAAGCCAAATAAACACAGAGAGAAAGATTAAACCTAGAGAAAGATGAAGAAGATGGTTAAAAAAGAAAGCATTTAGCCCAAAAAGGCACAAAGAAAGCCATTATCAGTAACAATTTGACAAAAGAGGAGCAACTGAGGACACTGCCAAAGAAAAGCATGACTCTGTGGATATGTAGCCTAGCGTAGCTCCTCGTCTCCCTCCTTGTCTCCTTGAGGCTGGAAAGACTCATAGCCTGGCTGACTCGTTCCAGGAAGGAAACTCTAAGGAGGTCATTAGAGAAGAGACTAGGAAGCTATCAGGAAGGAAGTCATCTCCTCCCCCCTCCCCCAGCCCTGAGTTACCTTGGCGACAGTACAAGGCCCTGCTAATCCAGTGGCATACTGATCAGATAGTATCTGTTGGCTTGCAATTCAATTAGTTGTGACTGAATGCAAACAGATAGCACAGATAGCTGTATCAATGCTCAATGAAACACAGAGCATTGTGGGAAGGCCTGAATGGTGTTCACTGGCTTGTCAAAGTGAGAGAGACTCAGGGGTGGAGGTGAGGAGATTAGTGTTTGCTCAGTAAAACAGGCTTCTGAGATGTTTCCACCAATAATGACTGACACTATGGCATAGATTTACTGCGGAGATGAGTTTTCTGAGGCTGATTTCCAGCTTGCTGACATCAGAAGCGTCTAATTGTATTTGCTTGCTGTCTGAGGATTCTTTGTCTGTTTGATAGGCCACATTTTTTTCTTCCATCATACACACACACACACTCTTTCTCTCTCTCTCTCATTCACACACACAAACATGCATACATACACAGACACATTTACACATAAATGCACACACAAACAGTCGCTGAACTGCCACTCCCCACACACACACACACACACACACACACACACACACACACACACACACACACATACTGAAGACGCCTCGCTCCCCAGAGTGCGAAAATACAAATACCAGCTGCCGTCGTTGCCTGGCGTGGTGTGTTCACAGACAGACAGGGCTCTTCGCCACAGCGTCGCTCCTCTCTCCCTAACAGCATGAGCAAAAACGATTAAGCCATTTAACCCTGCGATCACTCCGCGCTTCTTCCGCTTTTGTTTGGGGAAAGAAACCCTCCGCCTGATTCGTCTTGACATTCAAGCGGGCTTTGAAGTCACTGAAGGCACAGATTCTTGACTGTGCTGTGGCTGTGTGGTGCTCATGATAGGGTTAGAGGTGGTGGTGATATGTGTGTGTCTGTGTGCGTGCGTGTGTGTGTGTGTGTGTATGTGTGTGGAGTGTAGATTGAGGTCAGATGGCCTCAAGAGATGGTGTAAATAATCAGGGTCTCATCTGCCTGTCTACAGCCACCAAAGTGGCAAGAAACCTAGGTGTCATGATTGATGACCAACTGACCTTTGCAGATCACGTTGCCTCTGTGGCTCGGTGTGCTGTGGCGTTTTTGACAGGGTTAGAGGTGGTGGTAATATGTGTGTGTCTGTGTGCGTGCGTGTGTGTGTGTGTGTGTGTGTGATTAGATTGAGGTCAACATAAGGATCTGCCTGTCTAGACCAAAGTCAGAAACCTAGCATGATTGATGACGTATCTTGCCTCTGTGGCTCGGTGGTGCCGTTTTCCTAACATAAGGAAGATCCAACACGCAACCCAGCTCCTGGTACAGATCCTGGTTATTTCTTGGCTTGACTACTGCAATGTCCTCCTATCAGGCCTACCAGCCTGTGCAGTGAGACCGCTACAGATGATCCAGAATGCAGCTGCACGTCTGGTCTTTAACCAGCCAAAAAGGGCACGTCACACCTGTGTTCATTGAACTTCACTGGTTACCCTTGGCTGCTTGCATTAAATTCAAGGCACTTATGATGGCCTTCAGGGTGAATGATGGTTCTGCTCCCATCTACCTGAATTCTCTCCTGAAGCCCAATGTCACCTGACGACCGCTTCGCTCCTCTAAGGAACGTTTTCTAGCACGGCCAACACCTTGTGCAGGTCAATCCTGACTCTTCTCATATCTGGTTCCGCGCTGGTGGAATGAACTCCCAAGTGCTACCAGATCAACTGATACCCTCTCCACCTTCAAGAAACTCTTGAAGACCCAGCTCTTCCAAGAATATCTCCTGGCATAAACTCTGAGAATGCACTTAACAATTTAATTTCTCTGCACTATTGCACTTTCAACTTAAAATGGTGCAGTTTCTATGTTAGCAATATGCACCCCTTGTTCGTTCTTTCATTGTGTTGTAGCTTGAATGTTATCCTCTTTTGTAAGTCGCTTTGGATAAAAGTGTCTGCTAAATGCCTAAATGTAAATGTAAATGTACAGAGCATCGCTCTGATCTTAAGGACCTCAAGATTTAAAGGCATGCAGATACGCATGCAAACACACACACACACACACACACAGTACACACCCATGCACACTGGCCTTTTCACTTATGCTGGGCATTCAGCAAAGTCTCTTGAGTGTTTCTGAAAATGTCACGTGTGTAAAGATTGATGGCAGCAGTCAATCTTCCCCACCCCCACTGAAGATTCTCCATGATCACCAGTACTGCAGCTGTATCACAGTATGTACACTGTATGTGTGAGTGTGAGAGTGTGTGTGTGTGTGTGTGTCTTTCTCCTCATTCCGTCGTCATTCTATTCTTAAGCGATGATGTGATCAATGGGTGGTGAGCTGCTCGGAAAGAGTACACATCTGACCTGGGTGACTAAGATATCTGTGTTACTCTTCAAGTGTGTGTGTGTGTGTGTGTGTAATCTGCAGTGCTCAAGGCTGTGTGAATGGATGCTCAGGTCAGATACGCTCTTACAGAACCTCTGACACACAGAAGGTGAGGCTCAGTTTATTCTTGCTCTCTCCAGTCATCTCTGGCAAAGACAAAACTGAATGACTGATGCAGTGAAGAGTGTATGTGTGTTTATTTATGTGTGTCAATGTGTGTTGAATGTGAATATTTATACTTGTTGGAATATTTATACATGTTGGTGTGTGAGTGTGTGTTTGTATGTGTATGTGTGTGAATATTTATGTGTGTGTGTTTGTGTGTGTTACATGAAGGGTGCAGACTCTCTGACAGGTTAGTCCGCTCAAGGGAGAACTCAGAGGAGGGGTCGTGGGTGAAAGTTTAACCCCCCTGGGGGTAGGTGCCTGTCAGCGGGGGCTGCTCCTTTAACAGATGAGGGTGGGCCCCAGTCAGACCTACCAGGAAGCCCCAAAGAATGAGCACAAAGGCAGAACGAAGGAAAGGAGAGAGTGAAGGAGAGAGAGAGTGAGAGAGAGAGGGGGAGGGGAGGGGGAGACACTTTGACTTGGAACAGAGATGGATGATTGGAGAAGTCAAACACACACAGAGGCAAAGAGCCCGAGATAAGAAGAGTATTTACTAGGAGGGCCATACCCAAGGTCGCATACCTGCAGTGTTTGGGAAGGAGGTCGAGTTTTCCTCTTTTTTTTCTTTCTTTCTTTCTTTCTTTTTTTTTGTATCTGACCCAAGAGGTCAACCCTTAGGGTGTGGGAACAACACTTAGTGGAGTAGGTGAACTGTTAGATAGAGCCACAGACAGACACACACACACACAGTATTTCATGACTCTGGGAGAAGTCATAAACAGCATAAACAATCTCACAAGGAGCCATGTCTGAAGTCTACACAGGCTTATTTTCATTTTGCTTTAAGCTTCCAGTAAGATGGATGAGTTGTTTTGTTTTTTGTTTTTTTTTTCTTTCCTGCTTGGTTCAGAGGAGGTTGTGTGTGTGTGTGTGTGTGTGTGTGTGTGTGTGTGTGTGTGGTGCGGAGGTGAGTTGAGTTGGCGTGATGAAGGTGTTTGTGTAGCCAGCTGGTATAAATTGTTGACAGACACCTGAGGTGCTACCTCATGACTATGGGCTTTTAATGGTTCGAGATGTTTCTGCAAAGCTGTTTTTAGGCCCTCTAGAAGCCACAACTGCACATGGGAACCGCAAAGAATGTGTGTATGTATATTTGTGTGAGTTGTGGGCGTATGTGGGTGTGTTTGTGTGGGTTGTGGGCGTATGTGGGAGTGTGTGTATTTGTGTGAGTTGTGGGCATGTGTGGATGTGATGTGTGTGTGTGTGTGTGTGTGTGTGTGTCTGTGAGTTGAGTGTCTTTGCATGTGAGCGTAGGTGTGTGAGTGAATGCCTGTGCCTGCGGGGGGGTGTGTGTGCCGAGAAGGGCACATGAGGAACAATACTGCAGGTGTTGCCCCTCTGTGGGTTCCCATAGATCACATTACTACTCAAGTGAGGCCACTGGGCAAATAAAGGTGGAGGCTCCGTACACACACACACACACACACACTACAGACCCCTCACTCTCTCTCCCTTTGAGTGTCTTTCCCCTCTCACTGTGTGTGTGGATGTGTGTGTGTGTGAGCATGTCTTTCTCTTAGTGCCTTTCCCCTCTGCTCTCAGCTGAGCCCTGTGTGTGTGTGTGTGTGTGTGTGTGTGTGTGTGTGTGTGTGTGTATGTGTGTGTGTGTGTGTGTGCACGTGCGCTTGAGCATCTCTCAGTCTCTTTCTCCGTATTGAAGGGGGTAAAATGAGGTTTGCGGGGACAGGGGCATTTCCCCACGGCAGCAAAATATCACTTTTCTCCCCATTGGGAAGAATTACCGACACGGACCGCAAAAACAGAGCGGGGCCGGGTTTCGATTTCAGGGCTGCAGATTTAAAACCTTTATTTGAGACGGCTGTATCATTTACAAAGCATTCCCCGGGATTGCATTTTTTTTTTAATCGGTCAAAATGACTCATAATTTCAAGGAGCGCAAGAGAGGAGAGGAGGGCCCAGTTGGTGTGCTTCAGCCGGGGGGAGACTTAGCTGCTCTCAAGGCTGGTTTGGGACAGAGGGGGTGGGGGTGGGGGATACGCGGCCAGCGAGGAACATTTTTGGGTTTGACGTAATTAGTGGTTGCTCTCACTCAGAAAATCATCACGCTCTTAAGAGGGTTTTCTTCTTTTTTTTTCTCCTCCTCCTCCTCCTCCTCCTCCCTCTTTTCTCTTTTTTTGTTTCCTCTCTTCTTTTTTTCCCCATTTTTGCCGTTTTGCTTTCAGAAGCAAACTCCAGTTTGTTTCTGATGGATGATTCGAAAAACCCAACCAAAGTACATATGTTGGAAAAACCTCCAACAGGGCTTACAGAAAGGTCATGGTGACCCCACTGAATTGCATGGCAGAGTTTGGACAGAGAGAGAGAAAGTGTGTGTGCATGCGCGCATGTCTGTATGTGTGTGTGTGTGTGTGTGTGTGTGTGCGTGTGTGTGTGTGCGTCTGCGTGTGTGAAGGAGGGAGAGAGAGATTAGAAGGAATGCCGAGAGATAGATCAAGATTATGGAGGAAGACAGAGAAAAAAGGGAAAGGAAATTAAAAAAAACAAGATGGAAATTTCCTCTCAAAGGTTAGGGAGGGGAGCAACGTTTTTTTTTTTTCTTTTCTTCCTTTTCCAAACTGAAGTCAAACTGAACTGAAGTCATTTGGTTCACTCTGCTGCAGCCTGTCTGTCTGTCTGTCTGTCTGTTCGTCCATCTCTGTCTGAGCCAGTCAGGTCACTCGGCTCCTATCAGACGTTCTGTCCTAGACAGGTGGAGACAGCACCATCAGCAGCCCCCTTGACTGACTAACAGGACAGACATCACCTGTAAATGCCTCTCCCTGCTCCCCTTCTCTCCCTGGAGAAATGATTTCAAAGACGAGAAAGAAAAAAAAAAACTAGAAGGAGGAAAACAGGAAGCTTGACAGGCCCTCTTTACAAATTGCAAGTGACTGCCACATGCCATGGCTATTAGGAGTAAATCATGTTTGAAGCAAGGGGCCACTTCCTTTCCTCCTGTCTCTCTCTTTCTCTCTCTCTCTCTCTGTCTCTCTCTCTCTCTTGCTCTCTCTCTCTGTCTCTGTCTGTGTCTGTGCCAGAGAAGCTACGGGGGGATTCCTCTGGCTTCCTCCATTATTAGCAGTGGAGTAGATTCATATCAATGAGACATTTACAGGCTATTACTGTGCCAGTATTTCACTGTGAGATATACTGGCTCCCTCTCGCTGTGTCGGTGGCACAGGGTCGTAATAAAAGCTGTGATTTGAGAGGGGAAAGATAGGTGGGTGGCAGACGGAGGTTACTGGTGAGAGATGAAGTGGGGTTAGGGGGTTAGGTGAGGGTGGGGGTGGGGATGGGGGTGAGTGGGTGAAACTATCTCGTGCTGTAGCCTAGGCAGGTGCTGATGCCAAATCAAAAACACAGACTCACACACACACATACAGTACACTCCCTCTCTTACACTCTCTCTTTATCTCTCTCTCTCTCTCTCACACACAGACACACACTCACACTCACTTTCAGGAGGATATAGATACACAGCTGATTGTGTAACTGGTTGACTGGTTTTGATGATATTTCTCACCACAGAAATAGACCCACAGTGGAAGTAGTAGTTCTAAAACCCTACTGCATCTCTGCAAAAGCCACTGTGACTCCTCCAGCCTTATCAGTTCCATAGCTACCCCACTGTCCATCTGAGTCCCTGTCCAAATGCTGGACAGTGGAGTAGACTAGACTAGACTAGACTAGACTAGACTAGACTTGACTCGACCGGAGCCCCGGGATGAACTCTGCCTCACCTGGCCGCGTGTCAGCACCAGCGCCAAGCACCTGATTCTCTCATCATTCCACCCAGACGGCCCGCCATTTCCCCCCTCTTCTTCCTCTACCTCCTCCTCCTCCTCTCTCCACCCCTCCTCTGCTCCTCTAACATGGGGCGGATGCCTGCCGTGACAGCCTGGCTCCCCGCTCACCCGTCTGGACAGAGAAGACAGGAGGAAGAGGAGGAGGACACGTACACACACACACACACACACACACGCGCACACACAGGAGGAGGATGAGGAGAAGGAGAAAACTGCAATACAGTTTTGTTACTCCAGGCCCCACAACTACATTCAGAGGGAAAATACAGCAGCTTCATCACTGTCTTTTAGTTACTTTTTCTTTTCCCTTTCTCTTTTGCTTTTCGCTTTTCCTCTTCCTCTTTCCTTTTATATGTCTCCACTTTTTTTGTTTCTGTCTTTTTTCTCTCTCACACACACACACACACACACACACTCTCATCTGTTGCAATCTTCGTGGCAGTAAATATAGAATAAGTAGCAGTGAGGGTGCTTAAACAGGGATGGCTCCCTTGACAGGCCTGGAGGACAGCGGCGGGGAGCTGCTTAGGTCTGTCAGTAGGGTGTTTCAGTGCGTGAGCGGATTAATGAGAAAGAGGTGAGGAGATGCCCTGCCAAACTGTTTCTCACACGCTCACACATACGGACGGACACACACACACACACACACACACACACACACACTCACAGACACAAACACACACTCTCACAGACACAGACACACACACACACACACACACACACACACACACACACACTACTGCTGCCCTCTGGCACTGGGTGTGTGACAATGGGGTGGCTGGTTTGATAGGGCGCTGTGGACTGCAAACATCTGCTACCTTAACCTCACCTGAGGTGAGAGAGAGAAATATACACCTTGTGGGTGAAATCAATCTCTTTCTCTTTCTCTTTCTCCACCCCCACACACACACACACACACACACACACTTGGATTCTCTTGGTATGTTTTTTTATCTATCTTTCTGTGGAATCTTTTCCTTGTCCTGTCGTTTTTGTTATCTCGCTAACACATGTTTGAGTGTATGTGTGCGTGCGCGCGTGTCTGTGTGTGTGTGTGTGTGTGCGCATGCGTGCATGTGTGCATGACAGTGGCACCATCACACACTGTATGACTCAGCTCCCTGCTTCATTTCCATACACACGCCCTCTTCACCCAGCATCTGTTTGAAAGTACCCCGTTGCCATGGCGACATTGAGTTATACATTTTTCGTGTGTCTCTGCTGTTTCACAGTGGTGCTATCTGTAATTCAGCTGGCTGTTTCAACTGCCTTTATACTTATGGCTTCTGTCTGTTTATCCTTGTTATGATTGACAAAATGAGGTCATGACATGTGGACATGTCAATCCTGTATGGTGATACTCAGTATCTAAATACCGGTCTTAGAATGGGTGTGTTTTAAGTGCCTAACCACAAAGTATTTGTTGCATCTGTGTAAAATTAGTTTTAGAGAATGTTTGTGTGGGTGTTTGTAGATTTATGTATGAAATGGTAAATCCATGTGTGTGTATATGACTGGAAGTACTGGTGCCATGTTTGTGAATGGTTGTGCTTGTGTGTTTGCTTGCTTCATATTTGTGTGTGTGTGTGTGTGTTCATGTTGTCTGCTTGTACAAGCAGGAGTCAGTGTTCTCTGGTTGCAAATGGTAAACGTGCCTCTCCACACGGTCCCCCCCCCCAACCCCCAATCCAAGAGAGCGCGGCTCACGTCCGTGATTAAGCGAGTCATTTGGGTAATTACAGAGCAACTGTCGCTGGTGCGGGGTGAGCGCCAGGACTCAGTGAGCCCTTTCAGAGTGCCCTCGCTGATCCCTGCGCACTCAGCCAGTGTCTCAAAGGCCGCTTTATACGGCCCTCTCAGAGCGCCAGACTTGTCTGGGAACAGCTCCCCCTGCAGGCCCGGCAGAGCCACTGCGGGGTGAGAGCAGGGTGAGTTGAGTTCCAATAGATGGAAAAAAGAGACATAACTATATGAGACAGTGTGCAATAGACCTTAGGCAACTATTAGAGACCCTAGCCAGCATGACTGCTACTTGAATCAGCATCTATTAATACGGCCAGCTGATATTACAGAGCACATGAAACTTTTGATGAATGAATGGATTACATAAGCAGTTTCAACTTTAAATGTGCATTGGGATACATAACGATATGCCCAGTCATCAACTCTGTTTTGCCAGCTGCGTACAACAGCGCGGAGCTCACAGGGGTTCAAGTGTAAGTACAATCAGCTAAATCAGACCCCGCCAGCCACGGAGTCCCTCTTCAGATGGGGGCGATGGGAGTTCACTCGCTGCTGTGCTACAGCATGCCGAGCTGGGAGAAAATGCGGCGATCGATCAGCCCCTCCGTCTAATAGCCCCTCTGAGCACTGCGGAGGCCGTTGAGCAGAGCTGTAATACGCTCAGTTGTTGCTCGGTGCTGGCAGAATGCTTAGTACAGCAGCCTCCCTCTGATGCGCCATACGTCAAACATGTCTGGTGAAGTTTGCAACTGAAGAAGCAAGGGATGGATGGAGGGAGGGAGGGAAAGAGGGAGAGAAGGAGGGGGCAATGGAGAGATACATCATGGTGTACTTAACAGAGACAGGAGTGTGTGTGTGTGTGTGTGTGTGTGTGTGTGTGTGTGTGTGTGTGCTCTGGCTCAGCAAGTCCTGTAGTTTAGGGGTGCTGGGGTGGAGGTAGCCTCGGGCCTGTCCTGAGAAAGGGAAAGGCAGCATGTGAGACAGGAGTGCAGCCATGGAGAAGGAAAGGCCATCCGGCACAAACCGGATCAAACCGGCTCACTGAGGGAGGTTCGCTGAAATTTGACTGAAATGTGCTGATGACCTCCATGTCCTCAGGACTCTGCATTGTATGGAATGTGTGCGTGCATGCATGCTTGTGTGTGTGTTGGAGGGGTAACTGTTTTTGAGGAGGGGGTTGGGGGGTGGGGGGGTGTTTTTTTTTTTTTAGAGCAGTTCGTTCAGAGTAGCCCTTGATCAGCTCAACTTCCAAACTGACACAGTTTGTTCAAGTGTGCATAATCAGCATACACTCTCTCTCTTTCCCTCTCTCTCTCTCTCTCTTCTCTGTCTTTGGTCTCCCTCTCCCAACCCAAACCCAAGCCGACACTTGTTTAATATGCGTGGAAGCGCCCGTGTGTACTTACATCAAACAAACTCATAATCTTTAATCAATTTTTCAAAGCCTGCATTTGAGTTATTTAGCCACATACCCAAACTTCCATGCGCTCTGCTCTGCAGCTTTGCTCTTTCATGTGCACTACGGCCCTAGTGTGGGTCAGCGCTCATAATTGTGTGTTTAATGGAACCGAAATTTTAATCGGTTCCCCTCTGCAAGAACCCCAGCCTTGGCCTGTTTTGTATGCCGGATCACAGACTTTCTGTGAGGGCAGAGACTGTGTGTGTGTGTCTGTGAGGTCAGGGTCTTACAGGGTGAGCTGTGTTCACCAAAGTGGACTCAAAGAGTGACTCACTGAGAATACACGATGAGCTCACAGTATGCCGGACACCGTCCGGACGGGTATTTTTGGCCACTGATGTCGGTCGTCGGGTCTCCTGTAGTGCGTCTGCAGTTTTATTGGCCTGGCATAGCTGACTGCCGGAGCAAGAGTATGTCTGGGCAAACAGGGGAGGGCAGCACACCGTTGAATGTCTGGGCTGTTTTGGGGAGCTTGTATGCTGAGAGGCTGTCCACATGGCAACATTTTTCTGTTAAAACTGAGAAGTTTCTATGCGTTTTGGCCTTGCGTCTACACGGGGCCGGCGTTTTGTGTGACCTAAAACAAAGATTTTCGAAAACGGGATCCAGAGTGGAAAAATCTGAAAATGCAGTCGTTTCGTTGCTGTGTGGACAAGCAAAACGCAGCTTTTTGAAAATGATGACATCGCCAATCTCTCACCGTCACGTGACCAGAAGAGCAGTGAAGACCTCGGCACACAACAAGCGGTAAAAACAACAATGGAGGACGACGGAGTTGTGTTTGTGCTCTATGCGCTGTTGGTGTTGGTGTGTCCAGTGGCTCTGGCTGTATCTGTTTACAGCGCCACATATAGATGTGGAATATGTATTACATGTATTACACTCAGTGTTCCGTTGTTGTGAGGACGCGGATATTTTTCACTCTGGCTCGTGTGTGGACACACACGCAAAAAAACTAAAACGGGAACGTTGCCGTGTGGACGGCCTCTGAGACTCTCTACACACAGCAGGAGGGTGAAGCTTCAGCACCTCACGGCCAGCGGAGAAGAAGCGCATAAACAGGGCAAAGGTTTCATGGCCAGCCATCAGTCATCACAACCTCGGCAATCCAAGACAACATACACACACACACACACACACACACACACACACACACACACTCTCACTGATAGATGTGACTGATAGATGTGAATGCATGCACACAGACATACACACACACACACACACACACACACACAAACACTCACAGATGCATAGATGTGAATGCATGCACACAGACATACAAACACACAAACACTCACAGATGCGTACATGTACATGCATGCACACAGACACACACACACACACTCACCGATGCAAAGATGTGCATGCATGCACACAGACACACACACACCCTTTGACCTGTCAGGGGTCAGTCTCAGACATGCACACAGACACACACACACACTCACAGATGCATAGATGTGCATGCGTGCACACAGACACAGACACACACACACACACACACACACACACACACACACACACACACACACACCCTTTGACCTGTCAGGGGTCAGTCTCAGACATGGATATGTGTTGAAGAGAGGTGCATTAGGGGTAATGGCTGTAAATATCTTGTATCCTTAGAATCCATGTAGGCCTCAGATTGCCTGCAGGGGTAAGTTAAAGGTTAAAGAAGGACGGTGTTTCCCCTCTCAGAACACAGTAAGGAAGAGAGGGAGGGTAATTAGGGCAACTAATGGACCTACAGAGGGGTAAAAAGGAGGGGAATGGGGGCAATACCTTGAGCTGTTGACACTGTCTCTCTGAGTGCTTGAAGGCTGGGTGAGATTTAGAAGCCTGATAAACGATAGATCAGAGCAACAGCTGGTCGTCTCAATTTCCAGCCTCCTGAGCGGGAACAGAGGAAAGTCAGGGGGGGGGGAGGAAAAAGATGAGTTGTTTCTTTTTTTCTTTCATTATCTTGACAAGGCTTTCTTCCGAGAGCAGTGGTCCGTTCCATCTACAAAGCCTCTTTTCCCTCACTTGCTCCCTCTCTCTCCCTTTCTCTCTCCCTTTCTCTCTCTCTCTCTCTCTCCCTCTCTCTCTTGCTCCCCCGCTCTCTCTCTCTCTCTTTCTTGCGCATGCCAGCAGATCTTTTGAACGCACTGAAGTTTTACTCTGTCTGGACGTGGCTCCTGCACAGTTGGGCAAGTTTCATGGTGTCCTCAAGCACTGATTGTGTTTTTGTGAGGCCATGGCCCGAAACAATAGCAGTCAGCTAGTGCTCTGGAGGAATGGAAAGTCCTCTCTCTCTGCGTTTGTGTGTGTGTGTGTGTGTATGTGTGCACACTCTCTCTGTTCCTCTGTTTGCATGTCAAGGCTGGGAGCACTCACTAAAATAGCTCTGCTGTTTGTTAAGCCATGGCCTGGAGTCACAAGTATCTGCTCATGTGGGAAAAAAAACTGTTTCCCTCTTCCGCTTCTCCTGCCCCGTGGGTCCACAGCCTAGGTACTCCGCAGGTGTGTGTGCATGCGTGCCTGTGTGTGTGTGTGTGTGTGTATTTTTGGAGTGTGTGCACCTATATCTGTGTACATAAGCGTGTATGGATTTGGTATGTGTATGTGTGTGGTGTGTGTACCTACATCTTTGTGCATGTGAGTATATGGATGTGGTGTTTGTGCGTGTGTGTAAGTATTTGTGTGTCTCCATATTTGTGTGTAAAGGTGCATGTGTTTTCAGTGTGTATGCATATGTTTGTGTGTGTGTGTGTGTGTATCGAATGCCAGCTCACTTTCTCCATGGCCAGTTAAGGTGCTTTCCTTATCTGCGCCTCTTCCCCTCCCAGGGGCCCCTTGGCGGCCGTGTTGTTGTAGCTGCGGCCTGAGAAACGGCGGAAACAACTACGGCATGCCACCGCCAGAACCACCGCACCGGGTCCAGGCCATGGCCAGGAAACCCAGATAGGAAGTCCGGCTCTGCGAGGCGAAGAAAGGGAGAGAGAGAGAGAGAGCGTGTGAGGGTGAGGGGGAGAGAGAGAAAGTACTTTGAGAGAAAGAGAGGGGAAGATAGAATGGTGTGTGTGTGTGTGTTGGGGTGGGGGCAGTGTAGAGCTGATTCCTTTTAGAAAGAGAGCAGGAGAGGATATCCTGAACGGTTGTGGACATTGTGACCTTTGACCCTGCCCCCTGTAGGGACCCTCTGTAAAGAGGGACATGAAGGAGGAAGTAGATAGAGACTGTGGGCAAGATGGTGTGTGTGTTTATGTGTGTGTTTGTGGCTGTGTGTATGTTTGTGTGTGTGTTTTAGGTATAGACATACACCCTGAGAAAGGAAAATATTGAGAATCAACAGGAGACAAAAAGAATGAGAGAGAGAAAGAGGGAGAGAGGAGGGAGATGGAAGGAAGGAGAGGAAAAAGTGGGGGAGACGATGAGTGTTGCTTACAGAAATCTACTGAGTGAGAAGCAACAGAGAATGAGAGAAAGTGAAAGAAAAAGCGTCGGATGAAAGGGGAGAGCGAGACATTGAGTGATGAAGCGAGAGACCGGGAAGTGGCGTTACACAGCATGACTCAGAGAGAGGGAGAGACTCATTATAGAACACTTTACGGCCCTCCCAAACGACCCGCAAAGTAAAACAAAAATATGCTGTGGGTCAAAGGTCACAATGAGGAGCCGGGGGCTGGGGCGAACATTACAGCGGGGGATTTGCGGGGAGATATAGTCATTCACTGCCAGTGAGTCAGGCCAGCATCACCTCTCTGACATGGGCATGATCACGCTCCCGTGGTGTGTGTTTTACTGTAAATGACACACTGGATCAAATATGTTCAACCAGCCCGCGGTTTACACTGAATGTGGCATGTGCAGCGGCTACACTTTTAACCCTTGGTGGTCTGTGACCGTCAGCGCATGGGTGTTGCGCAAATCCCCTTTCTGTGAGCTGTGAGCTGAGGGAGAGAGAGAGGGAGAATAGGAGCTAAAAAACAATAGAAAGAGACAAATTGAGACAGTGAGAGAGACAGGGTCCATTAGCTTGAGTGCCTTTTGCTGCCAAGAAAGACAACATAACTCTGACCAAAGCTGCTTGGCAATGGAGTTTCTTTCTTTCTTTCTTTCTTTCTTTCTTTCTTTCTTTCTTTCTTTCTTTCTTTCTGTCTTTCTACATCTCTCTCTCTCTCTCTCTTTCTCTTTCTTGCTAGTCAAAAAAAGTCCTCAGTCTGGAGCGCCAACTGCAGCCCAAAGATAAACAGCGGCAGCCCTATAAAGTGAATAGGCTGCCTGTGTGTGTGAGCCAGAGCGGTAGGCTGTGGATAAGACCATAAGTACATGTCAGAGGGACTCCAGGAGGCTCCGTACGCCATCAGCGTTTTCCACTTCTCCCTCTACTCTCTCTCTCTCTCTCTCTCTCCCTCTCTCTCTCTCTCTCTCTTTCTCTTTGTGTCCCATGCAGCCTCAGAGGCTTGGAGGGGGGAGTGTAACTTTGTAAGCGAAAGATTAACTGAATCTCAGGAGGCTGTGTGTGTGTGTGTGTGTGTCTGTCTGTCTGTCTGTCTGTTTGTCTTTCTGTGCGTGTGTGTGTGTGTGTGTGTGTGTGTGTGAGTGTAGAGTGAAATGAATTTCGTGCACAGGTCCCTCTACTGGAAACTGTTGGCACAGATGTGTACACACACACACACACACACATACACACACACACACACAAACACTATCTTTACATCATCATACTGGCTAATCTTGAAATTGCCCACATACTGCACAGTACCCTTCTCCTCCTTCTCTGTGTTGATGGCTATCTGCTCCAGACCAGACAGGCTGCCTCTCCCACTGGCCATAGTCATCCATCCCCGGGCCACTCAGTCACCCAGGCAGGCCTGTCAGTCAGTGAGAGTCCCCCCAACATCCCTCCAGTCTCTGCTCCAGGGGGTGACTCTAGGCTCCTGCTCAATCAATCAGCCCCTTGGAGGGATGACCGAATGGGACCTTGTGGTTTGGCATAGCGCTCCTTGGGGTGACTTACCGCCACAGGTCATCCCTGGGGCCTGGCCGACTGCCTACATACACACATTAGCTATGCTACACACATATTACACAAACACACACACACACACACACACACACACACATACACACACACACGAGTAATGTCCAGCTTGCTCCATCTGCTAGTGGGTGTTGGATAACTCATGTCATGTGATAGGGAGAGTGAGTGAAAGGGAGCCAGGGGTTAGAGGCCATTTGGATGTGTGTGTGTGTGTTTGTGTGTGTGTGTGATGGAGGGGGTTTAGTAAGTTCGGGGTCAGGGTTTGCAGCAGACTCCTGCAGGATATCCCTCTCTCGCTGTCAGCAGGAATGATGGTCCCTCCAGAAAGAACCTTTCCTCCCAAAAGGTCAAGAGGCTGGTTTATGTGCTTACTGTCCCTCTTCCTCCCTCTGTTTCTTTTTCTTTCTCTCTCTCTCTCACACGCACACATGCCCCCCCCCCCCCCAGCCCCCCATCCCCCTGTCTCTCTCTGTGTCCCTCTGTTTTCTGGAGAGGGGAGTTGACTGCACTGTTCGTGGCCTGGAGTGGCAGCGGCCGTTGCTCTTTGAGGTGGTTGTGGCTCCCGCTCTCCCTCCTCTGAGGGACTCTCAAGTGTGGAATGACTAGGCACTTATGTGTTTTTCCTGGCTTGACCGAATCATAGCACTATGCTAAACCAAGGGCAAGCACAGAGCGCCTCTCATCTGGACAGGCTAATGGCTAAATTCGACACACAGGAGCTCCCTCTGCTGACAACAGGTGGTAGTGCGCCCGTCTCAGCTCCAGCTCCCATCATCAACATCATGCTTTAGGGTTTTTGATTGTTGAAAAGAAAATAGACTTCAGGGGCCAAAGAGGCTCCAGCAAGTCTGGGTGACGGTCCAAATCAAAAGAAGTAATTAAACAAAACGACCCGGCATGAATCACAAGCTGGCGTCCTGAAGCAGATGGCATGACCGATCAATGCAAATTGGGCAGAAACTGCATTCGGCATACAAAGCGCAGCCGCTGGACAATAGCGCCCATGGATCATATTACTCTCGTGAACAGTGGCTGGCGAGACATAAGGTCACATTTAATCAAACCTTCTTCAGGCGTCTGGGCTAATTATCAATTATAACAGCCATTAGATGTAAGGCGACGTGATGAGAAAGTGTGAGAGATGCTGTGTCTTTGTGAAGGGTGCGTGGTGGTAGTGTGTGTGTGTGTGTGTGTGTGTGTGTGTAGGTGTTTGTGTGTGTGTGTGTGTGTGTGACCTTGTGTTTGAGGAAAACAGCAAACCGTGAAGCCTCATCTCATTGTTTTGATCATTTCTGTTGGAAGCTAATACTTCAGAGGAAGTGTGTGAACTTCAGTTAAAAGAGACAATGCAATTGTTAGAAATTCAAATGAAATGACTTCAGTAGTGTTTATCAGAAGTGCCTGCTGTGAAGGAGACTCAATACTAGATCCTTAAACGTACAATGCTTGACAAGATCAAACCCAATAATCTACATGAACACTCTTGTCTGTAATATATCACATTTTTGTATATTCGGGGATGCTTTATTCTTATGAGAACAATCTGGTGAACTACATTTCCCAGCTACCTTTCCCTGCTGCCTGCCTATTGTGTGTCGCTGTCAGACGTGTGAGTAAGGAGCTGTGAAGGGAGGTTGAAGATGAGTCTCCCTCAGGGGGTGAAGAAAGGAGAGGGGAGGAGAGGACACACACACACACACACACAGCAGGCCTCCTCAGACTGGATAAACAACCTGGCCTTTCCACACACTGTTCTCCGGCACACTATGGCCTCTATATACCTGTCCAAGAGAGAGTGATTGTGTGTGTGTGAGAGTGTGTGAGAGAGAGAAGAAAAGAGACAGAGATGAGAGTATTGAAGGAAAGGAGGATTGAAAGGAATCATGCAGTGAAGGAAGAGGAAAAGACTAGAGAAAGATCAAATTAAAAAAGAGAGAGAGAGAGGAGGGGGTGAGTAAAAGATTAATAAGGCTAGAATGAGAAACGGATAGAAGGGCCATTGTCTGTGCCCTTTTCTGGCTCAGCTGAAGTCAACAGGTCGTGGATCCCTTGCTGTTCTACCTGCGACATCTCACCCCTGGCGAGGGGAGGTGGGGTGCAGAGAGGGGGTGGGTTGTTTTTTTTAATTGAGTGCTACGAGGAAGTGTGACTAATTATGCTCTGAGCACACAGGGTGAGTAATACCCACAATGCCCTGCTTTGTTTCTTCTAAGATAACAGAGGGTGAGAGAGAGAGGGATAGTCAAACTCCAGTCCACACTCTAGCCAATTCAGATGGGGCTCTGCCCAACAACAACACACACACAAACATGCTCAGTGGGCAGTCACATGACCAGGGAAGAACAGGAAGCAGGAAGTGGATGAGATGGAGTATGGGTGGGGTAGGGTGGAGCTGAATCTATAGCTCTATCTCTGTCACTGTCTCGGGTTGTTGGCAGAGGTTGGACCAGCGGAAGGGGGGGACCACAAAATTGCATGGTTTTCGGCGGCTCACGTTCACCCCAGTCGGCCGGTGTGTGTGGACGTGGTGATGTTTTATGTTTTTTTGTTTTTTTTTGCCCTGGCAGGGGCGGCGGCACAGACTGGCACAGGTCGGTGAGCCGGGACGGTAATTAGAGAGCAGAGCCGGCGGGCCAGGAATAGCACGGTGTCGGACGGTGTGTGTGAATGGAGCACAGGAAGTTTGCTCTGTTTGTCTTTGGTTAAGCACAGAAGACACACACACACACACACACACACACACACACACACACACACACACAAACAGATACAGATACACACACGGACACACACGTGGACACACACACACACACAAAGACGCATACCCGAACACATTCACACAATTATAGTCTTTTCTCATAATAGGAGAAAGGACGTTAGATTTCTTTGTCTATTCCTTGCCAAAAGCTGTCAGATAAGCAACAGTAACGACATTGAATTGTCCTCTGCAGCCTCCCTGAAGCAGTGCCTTTCTCCTCACTCCCAAAATTCTCTTTGGTGTATGCAGTTAGCAAGCCTTTCTCCTCCCTTCGGCTCACCACTTTTGGCATGTATCATTCAATGACTATTGCTGAACCTTTCTCTGGAGTACTGGTGAGAAGCTGTGTGTGTGCGTGTGTCTATAAGGAGAGTGATTTATGGGTGGTCAGGCCGAGGTCAGGGCGTTTGATACCAGTAAGCCGTGACTGAGGTCCATGTCCTGATGATGAAGCTGTCATTTTGGAACCAAGAGTGGCAACTCTCCCGGTTGCTACATGTTTACGTACATCGGCTTCTGCATGTCGGTCCACCACCACTCGACCGCACTCCCAAGGTCGGGCCCGAATGCTGTGCCAGAACATGGTGAAGAAAAAAAAACAGCCCTCTCTGGTGGTTCATCCTGCGCTAAACGAAGCGAGCTAAGAGCAAAGAGCTGCCAGGGTAGCATGAAATCCTCTTTCCCGCTAAGGCGTCTGCTTAAGGGTTTGTATAAAAATGGTAACAGAGGGAAAACAGTCTTAGAAGGGGGGTGGGGTAGGGGTGGGGTGAAAAAAGTAAAGCATAACAATGGAAGATAACGGCTTAATGCCACCGGCGTTCACAGCGCATCGCTTCAAAGGTGTTGCGTGTAGGAGCAGGTAGTTGCATGGGACAGATATAGCTACAGCAGACAAAAGCCTGTAAACCAAAGACCGGTTACACAAGCCTTTAAACCAAAGACCGCTTGACTCTCACTGGTGCTCCCACTGGGCAGACTGCATTATTCTTTAGCTGCTCTTAATTGGTGGCACAGGGCTGGAAGGCAGGCAGGCTCAGTCCTTGCTCAAAGCAGCCAAGGCCTTGGTCTAGCAGCTTCAGGGCATGGTTGCTACCCATTAGCACAGTGTTGTTTTATCATTCGCACAAACACACATTCATATAGGTGTGGTGTGTGTGTGTGTGTTTGCAAGCTTGGCATAGAGACCTCCTGGCCAGGGGACACTGGCGAGCTTGCTTGGGGTCGGTGCGCAGGGGCCTAATTAGGCTGCCAGTGAGATGCCTGTCATTTGTTGGCAGATAATGGAGTCCTGTCTGGCCCTGTCTGGTCGGATGCGCCTGAGGCAGCTTTGACTGACAACTCTGGGGGGCACTCGGACTCATTTCGGCTGTAGTGTGCCAATAAAATAGCTCAATTATCTCAGCATCAGAGACGGGAATAGAAGTTTGTTCGTGTGTGTGTGTGTGTGTTGAGCAAACTTTGTTAAAGTCTACAGGTCCTCAACTTTTCAAAATGCTGACACATTTAATGGTGAAAATGGCATGTCACTTTCCTTGCTGCACCAGATTCCTCCCGCGGTGGCCAGACATTGTAACTGTTTGCAGACTCAATAATATTCTGTATCTATGACCTGATTTGGGCCTATCTTCTCCCAAGTTATTGTGATGCTGCACTTGGAAGACCATTGTAAGAAGCAATGCACTTACTGTTAGAAGCACAAAAAGCAAGTACCGGTATATTTTATTTCCATGGTTTCCTGCATCCTTTCTCTGAAGGTACACTTTTCTGCAGTGCTTGCGACAGGGGTCAGTTGACCTTCAACACATCAAATGCAGCCATTCAGCAAACTTTCCCTCTTCTTGCTGAGAAAGCAAAGATACTTGTTGACAGCTCTGGGAAAGCTGCAGTCAAGTTTGCAACACGAGAGGAACTTGTGACGATTGATCCACGCCGGTGCACTTACTGCCTTATAGCCTTTTTCTCTTACCTCCTCTTGTCCTATGTTTAGCCCTTCAGAGCTTTGTTCTTGGGTTTCAGTGAGGGTATTTTAGTCATTGATATTCCCACTAACTCCCACAGGATGCTTAACATAACGATTAGCCCCCCCCCGTAGTTGTTCCTGTAAAGTGTTTGCGTTAAACGCTAGCTGGAAGGCTAATGAAGTGGAGAGCAGAGCTGACAGGTGCTATTCCAGGCAGATAAAGCAGGATGCGGAGCTCCAAGAGGACAGCTGAGGACAAGGTGGAAGTCAGTGGCAGAGGAGAGAGAGAGGGGAGAGGGATGGGGGTTGGGTTGGGGTGTGGGGGGTCGGGGTGTGGGTGTGGAAGGTGATGGTGGGGGAAGAGCGTTTTTAAGATGTGTCACGCTCCTGCAAAGAGGAGAAGACGTGAAGCAGGTTTACCGTGGAAAATTGCGTCCAGATGTTTCCTGTGGAGAGGATCATCTCCGTCGGCCAATTTGGCGCGTGATGAGACTTAGTTGGGCTTAGTCATGTGACAGATTCCTCTCTTTTTTTAAGAGGGAGAGAGAGGGGTAGGGGGAGTGATGAGTTTGGGAAGTTACCTCTCTGTGATCCCATCCATGTCAGTCATTCTTGCACACAAAATCCGCCAGTCCTCCAGTCATAGACTGGCGCCTAGAAGCTAAGATTCCTCTGCATACCCCTAAACCAGCCGCTGGTTACTGATGATGATGCTCTCAGTATGATCCCTGTCAGGGAATATTGAATCAATGAATGGAGAGACACTGGGAAAGTTACAGTCTGCTTCCAGCTGCCATCAAAGTTAGAACAAAAGGCCTCAAAGCTGAATGTCACACAGCTCTGATTCTCTTGCCAAAGCAAACATTCAGAGATGTGCATCAATCCAAAAATGCTCTAGTCACAGTAGAATTGATGGCTCAGGGCAGTGGGCTTGATCTGTCCTTTAGAGCAATCATTTAGCTGAAGTTTACCCATATTGTAAGCAGAGGACCTATGTATACATTAAACCTGAAGCAAATGTTCCTTGCGTGGCCACCTTGCAGAGATAACACCCCCTCCCCATGATAGTCAACCTTTGAAAACAAACACGACCGGCTGCTATGGTCACGCTGATTAAACTTTTTTTCGGGATGCGTGACCAGAAGGAGATTGCGTTTTAATGTGCCGCCACGCTCACATCATGCCAGACTCACTTTGTGCATAACGGACGAGGTATTACCTTCCATTATGAAGTCGTTTATATTATCTTCTCCTTAATCAGGGGTATCGACAGGAATCCACACACATTCATTTTTTGGGCCCGTGGGGGAGTGATATTTAAAATTTATGGGCTTGTTTGTGGTCACCCCAGAAAGGCAGCTGTGTCTGTATTTAATGATAGATAGAGGCAGAGAGAGAAAGAAAAAAAAAAAAGAGAGAGAGGGAGGGTCAACTGTCTGGATGTGAAAGGAGAGGGAATGAGGGAGCGAGAACGACAGATAGAGAGGAACAGAAGGTCAGGGTCCTGGGCATGACAGGTTGAAGGTCGGCCAAGCTCTGAGGACGGAGCAGGAAATGCGCGCAGACAGCTCGTGCTCGTTCCCCTTTCCTGCCGGAGCATTCCGCGGGCATCCTGCTGTGATCACACAGCAGGCACCGGCAAACAACCCACCCCAGCGCTGAGCACTTAGATGGGTGCCCACACACACACACACACACACACTTATTTTTTTCTCACAAACTAACACACAAACACACACACACACACACACACACCTCTCTCTCTCTCTCTCTCTCACACACACACAGACACGCTTATTTTTTTTTCACAAACTAAGACACAAACACACACACACTCTCTCTCTTTTACACACACACACACACACACACACACACAGACACACTCTCTCTCTCTCACACACACAGACACGCTTATTTTTTCTCACAAACTAAGACACAAACACACACACACACTCTCTCTCTCTCACACACACACAGACACACACTTAGTTAAAAACCTCAAAACTGTGCTGCCAAACATCAGAATCATTGCCACATGTCATCCTTCGCCTCTCATGTGGTTGGAAGAGGAGTCCTGGTATGAATGGAAAAGTAGCCTGAAATCAATGAAAAACAACAACAAGGCAAAAGCGAAGGCAGCACTAATCCGTCCACTGTGGCCTGGGAGCAGACTTCCCAAATACAGCCAGACGCAGACTCCAGAGGAATGTCCCCTTCTCGCCGCCCAGACTCACCCCCTCAAGGGCGCACAGCCTCCGAGGGAGACAGGCCACCTCCAGGAGAAAGAGCCTCCTCACCTCCCTCTCACGTCGGTGTCATGCAAGGACCCCAGGGCGTCTCGAGGGCTGCCTGTCTGTATTAGCTGTTGACTACAAACACAGTCTGTGTGGTCCACCCCCAACAGCTCCCAGTGTTTATTTAAATTGGATACACATCCCCCGACTGTTTAAGGTTGCCACATATGTATTTGCCGTGATCTTATTGCCATGCAATTAGTCCTCCACAGCTCTTGCATTGAGGTGTTGAGCCTGCCTCAGGGTCATGTGTTTGTTGTGCTTCCAGGGGGGCCCCGAGTTTGTGAGTTTGGCTCCCCTCCCCTCTCGTCTCCTCTATTCTGTTTGGAGTATTTTTCTGTATTAATTAATTCCTGTGTGGGTCTTTGTAAACATCCCCCACCCAAATTGCTTTATGAACCCACAGTCTGCAACGTCAGGGACAGTTCGGGCTGGCCTGTCAGGCAGGATCTCTCATCTCTCTCATATATATATATATATATATATATATATATATATAGATATATATATACACATACATATATATATATATATATATACACACATACATACATACATACATACATAATACATACTGTACATGCATACATACATGCATACATATATGCAAACATATATTATATATCCAGAAGGAAATACATCTTTCAGTGGAGATTGGCACTATTTTGCATTTTTCCTCCAGCAACAGCACAAGCCCTCTGCTGGCAGAGTGGTGTTATTGCGCCTTGCCGGTAGTACCTGCGCAGCAGCCTTGAGACTGCATTGTGTTCGGACAGTGAACAATCCCCCCAGCTGCTCCGTGCAAGGCACACACACACACTCACGTAGGCACACACGCACGCTCTTACATACACGCATATCGCTGTCCAGTGGAGGAAAGGGGAGAGAAGGAGAGAGGGAGAGAAGAGAGAGAAGCGAGCAAGTTAGTGGCTTGTCAGCAGGAGGTTTTTGCAGGGCAGAGGGACTTTGGCTTTGGCAACACCTAGCAGGTACGCAGACAGCTCATTCACTTTGGCTGCAGGGACTTTGGAATTCACTGCCTCAGGGATCCTGAGATAGTGTGTGTGTGTGTGTGTGTATGTGTGTGTGTGTTTTGATGACGGAGCTGTGCATATGGATGTGCTTGCCTGTGTGTGTGTGTGTGTGTGTGTGTGTGTGTGTGTGTGTGTTTAAACACATGGGAGTCGGGCATGTGTATGCTTTGTGAGGGGAGGCTGTGTTTTCCTGAGCTCTGTGAATGCATGGCTGAGATTTGTGTGCGTCTTTTGAGATCGCTCTGACTCTCCACCCTCTCTCCACCACCCCCCCTCCCTTTCTCTCCCTCCTCTCTCCATCCCTCTCTCTCTCTCCCTTTCTCTCCCTTCCTTTTATCTCTTAGTCTGGCTCTCCTTCTTTCTCCTTCATTCCTGGTATAAGCAAGCAGAGAGCCAAATGTATTAAAGAAAGAGAGAGCGAGAGAGAGAAAGAGAAAATAACGACTTGCAGGAAGTGAAAGGATGACGCATGACAAATTGTTTAAAGTCAGCACTGTTTTTCGGGCAGATCTTAAACAGACCGAAGATTGATTGTGCTGGGGCACAGCATCACTTGATGCGCAGCATATGGGAGACTAACTGTCTGTCAGTGCAACGTTGTTTGACGCTGACATTGTATCATAGGCACATATTAAATGCGCATATGTGCTGTGTTGTGTCTGCTTGCGCGTGCCTGTGTGTGCGTGTGTGTTCCCTTGAGATGCACAGCTTCCAAAATGAGCTGTCAACAACTTGGTCTTCATGTACATGCTCTGTGTTTGACTGAGTCGCGACAGAGTTAACCAAACTGCGGGCGTCAGTGCGTGCCTTCCGTGCGCCGTTCCACCCTCTCTGAAGTGTGAAGCCGTCTGAGCGAGATCCTGCCGAGCAATCACTTTCATGCCGCTGTCAGCATCGCTCATTGAGGCGGGTGCGAGGAGACTGCCTCTTGTCTCTTGTCAACCTGTGTGGTCACTGGACCCAATCCCTTACATTTGAGTGTTTAAAATGCAGTGCCAACACTCTTTTGTGCCAGAAGGGATAATGTTGTTTTTATGAGGACGCTATTGTATATTATTGTTTGTTGCCGAGGCCCTGAAAATGCAATCACTTTCTTGGCTCAAGGGCAAAGCTTTGCAGAACAAATCCATATGTTTTTTTTTTCTTTCCTCCTTTCCCCTTTTCCTCCTATTTATTCCGTCTTTTAATTACAGAACCGTCTCTCAGATCTTGTATTATTTTGATACAGTTATGTCACTGCTTTCTTCCAGCAGAATAAAAAGTATCAATGGGAATTCTTGTCGTCTAGTGCTGGATTTAATCTACTCTTCTGCAGTAGGAACAACAGTCTCCATCTCCAATCCTCCTCTCTTCCTGCACACACACACACACTCTCACACATACACACACCTCCTCTCCTCCTCCTCTGTCCCCAGTCGAGTGCATTTTTAACTGGGGACAGTTTGATTGAGTGGTGCCCTATTGGAGCAGTGGCATTTGGACAGATGGACTCTCAACTACCCCAGCTGAATGTGCCATTGCGGCACTTTTAATTCTCCTGACTTCTCACTCGCTTTTTTTCTGAAGGGGAAGTTGGGAGAGGGATGGTGGTGGTGGTGGTGGTAGTGGTAGGAGTAGTGGTGGTGGTGGTTTGTGTGGCTGTGTGTGTGTGTGTGTGTGTGTGCGTGTGTGTGAGTGTGTGTGCAGGGTGCGCTGCAGAGGTATAGAGGATCAAGCAGACCTCTGCAGGCTCTCCTTTAACTCAACTCCTCTCTCCTCTCTCAACTCCTCTCTCTCTCTCTCTCTCTCTCTCTCTTTCTCTCTTAGCTTCCTTTTTTCTCTTTCCATCTCCTCACCTTTCACTAGCAGCTCTTTTTGTCTTTCTCTTTCACTTCATGTCTTACCCCTTTATCTCCTGTTCGCTTTGTTTCTCTCTCTCTCTCTCTCTCTTTCTCTCTCTCTCACTCTCTCACACACACATTCTCTCTCACTCTCCCTCTCTTCCTTTCTATGTTTGCTCTCTCTATCACCCTCTCCCTGGCTGACTCTATCCAAACCAGCCAGAGGCAGAGGCAGGCCAGGGCCTCGGAGACTGCTGCTGCTCTTGTAGGCTTTTTGGCTTGTCTAATTTTCCTCCTCCTCATCATCATCTCTCTCTCTCTCTCTTTCTCTCTCTCTCTATTCTACCTCTGTGACTGGGTTACTAAGCGTTCCACGTCTGATGTTTGTTTGCCTGTTTGCCAACTTATTGTTTGCTGAGAGAGCGCTGGGGAATGTGTTTGTGGTGACGAGCGTTTGCGGTGGGCGCTGGGAAGGGTCTCGGTGATGACGATGACGAAGCTCAGGCAAGCATGAGACCATGACACAGAGGTTTGAATGAACCCCTACTGGGGAGAGAAGCCATGAGTGAGTTTCGCTGCAAGCAAGAGTGTTTGGCAAAAGGCTCCCAAAACACACACACACACACACACCACGTGGATGTTTTAATGGGTCCTCCTCATCATGAGGAGGAAAACCACAACAGATAAAACACCCACCGACGCCTCACTGCTTTGAAGGCGGTATGTGTGTTGTGTGTTGTGTTGTGTTGTGTGTGTGTCGGCAGTTGGCCGAGCGAGTGGGAGCAACGTGTTTTAATTGGGAGCGGCATTGCATATAGCAGTGGAATAATAAGGGGTGGGCGATCTCATTAAAATCTGCATTTATTGGGGGGATTTCGGGGAACAGGCATCACAGACTGTCTGTATTCATTCCTTTGGTCTAAGTGTGCCATTTGGTGGAGTCTTAAGTGTTTTTCTTTCTTTTCTTTCGTTCTTTTTATACCATTTTTTCTGTCAAGTGCGCTCTTGACAGACCACACCAGTTGTTCGGAGGTCAGAGACAAGGGAAAAGCAAAGCAAGTATTTTATTTATTTATTTATTTTAATATATACATTTCTGAGAATAGCTTTGGTGTCTAAGAGCAATCCGGCTCTGGTGAAGTCCTCATGTGTATCTGAGGGGTAGAAAGCCAGTCCTGTAGCAATTCCCAGCTAAGCTGAGGTGATTTGCAGGAGTGACGGGGCTTGTCAGGACGGAGACGCCAAGAGCTTTTTTAGGGGTACGAGAACGGACCCCTGTGGCACTGCCGTTCCAAAATATGCCAGGGAGAGCTGGAAAGGAGATTCTACATACTGGTTATAGCTTCAAAGACTCCTGACAGAGAGGAAAAAAGCTGATGCGAGGTTGTCCCCCCCCACACACACCTCTTTCTTTTGCTACCTCAGTAGCTCCCTTCACCTCTTTTTTTCATCCTTCGAGTTAGTCTCTATCCTGCTTTTATTTTTCCATATCATTTTCCCAGTGCTGAAATGGCAAACATTTAGTTTATCATTCGTCACTGTCACTGTTGGTTCTTGTCTGGATGCAATGCAGCCATTGCTGCAGCATGTTGAATTATTTTTTTTTATTACAGCAGTCAAGTAGCTTGTCAAACACCCGAGCGGTATGGTTTGGGAAGCCGCAACGAAGCGCTTCAGTTTGCCTAAGATGACACAGACATTCCTTCTCCTCTACTTTACAGCAGTCCCACAAAACTTAGAGAAGGTGTTTTGCGAGTTTGATGACACACTGAATCACAAGGCAGGATTCCTCCCAAGTATACAAACTATTCTCTGAGATATTTTATAGACTATCTACACTACATGAGGTATTTTATTACGGTGTAACACTTTTAGTCTCATGGGCTGCTACTGAACGTTTGATCTGAACAAAATTTCAGTTTGATACGAGGTTTGCAGCTCTTTCTTTGTGATAGCATTGTGTGTGTGTGTTTGTGTGTATATATAGAGAGATTCTTGTCCTGATAATTCCTGCCACTGGTTGTACCACCTTAGATGACAGAACGCTGGCTGTGCTTTTCTGTCTGTGTCAGCCCCTGAAATAAGGCCGTTCTTCCTGTGCGGTTGAGGTTAGCATTGACCCTGGCACATAACACAAGCCAGCTTGACTCAGAGCTCAGTGAAAGTGCCTGCTGGCTTACCATCCCGTGGGAGCAGATTTGAGGAGTTTGTCTTTATGTAACAAGAGAGACTTGAGGGGATTGGGTTGGACTGGTTGTTTTCTCCTCTTCTTGAGTTTTTAGTAAAATCTGCTCTCTTCTCTTTCACCTCTGACAGATCTACACTGACTGGGCAAACCATTACCTGGCCAAGTCCGGCTGCCCACGCCTGATCAAGGACCTGACCCAGGACATCGCCGACGGAGTTCTGCTGGCAGAAATCATCCAGATCATCGGTGAGTGACAAGTGCAGACAAACACACACACACTCTCTCTCTCTCTCTCTCTCTCTCTCCCTCTCTCTTACACACACACACACACACACACACACACACACACACACACACACAGCCATCTTCACTGTTTTCTCTCTCTCTGTCTTCCCATTTCCCTCATTTGCAATCAGGTAGGTAGGTCATTATCTTAATTAATGTGTTTCCCAAGTGTTAAAAGAAGGAAACAATCCCCATAGCCATGCAGTAAAACGCTCTAAATCAGGCTATTTAATCCAGAAAGCCTCGGCCTATCAATTCATTTCCACGCTAAGATTGGGCAGCAGAGAAGCATGGCCTTGGCAAAAGTCTATAGAGACATTGTAAACTATTTATGCTCTATTAAAGCATGTGGGTCCCATGTGTGCTCTTAAGAGAGCCCAAAGTGTGTGCTCATGCTTTTTCTTTTTTTTTCATTCTCTCTCTCTCTCTCCCCCTCTTTCTTGCTCTCCCCCATCTCTCTCTCTCATTCTGTCTTGCTCTCTAACCTCCTCTCTTGCACACTCCATCTTTCATTCCTCGCTCTCTTTCTCTCTCTCTCTCTTTGGGCTGTGTTGAAATCCAAGCCTCTCCCCTGTAGCAGACAATGCCTGCAGATCCCATGTCAGAGTCTCTCTCTCTGGCAGCAGCTGATGTATAAACAGGCGTGCGCTGTCTCCAAACTTTTCTTTTTTTTTATCGTCTCCCACTGCACTCCAAGCGAATGCAGGACATTATTCCTCTCTAGCTCATAGGCATAGCCTCTCTCTCCTCCTTTCTCTCCCTCACTCCCTCATTTTCCCTCTCTCTACCTCACTCTCTCTCTTTCTATCGCACATACACATACACAGAACCATTGACTCGTTCTCCTAACAAAGTCAGTTCTGTTCCAGGACAGTGGACTAGGGGCTTGCGTGCACATGTGTGTGTGTGGGCGTGTGTGTGTGTATTTGTGTGTATACTCCACGTTGGGATCTGTGGAAGACTATTTCATGCCTCCCTGCCTGTTCTATTTTTCTTCTCATCCTTCCAGCAAATGAAAAGGTGGAGGATATCAATGGCTGTCCTAGAAGTCAGTCTCAAATGGTAAGTCTTGACTTTGCTTTTTTTTAAAAAAAAATATAGCCTGTTAGTTTGGTAGGGGGTTACTGGAATTCCATGACATTGTTAAATTGCATTGACTGCTGGATGCTCACGTATGTTGGATTGGATTTCCATTAGTTTGGTCCAAAACAAAATGAATGTACTCAGTCAGTGGATCCTGTCCCAGACATTTCCTTATACTTTGTCTAGATGTTTGGGATGAATGAGAAAATCTGTAAGTTTATCTTTTCTAGTGTGCTTTTTTTTTTCTTTTTTTTTTTTTTTTGGGGGGGGGGATGCTTAAGTGGCCCTCTCAGCACCTGTCGTTTCTCGGCAAGGCGCTCTCTTCTCTCTGTACCAGCCAAACAGATGACCGCTGGAGATTGGCTTAACCGATGCAAATTCTCTTTAGCGCCACTTTATTTCGGACCTCGTTTGACCTAATGAACTTGCCGAGCTCCCCTCGATTAGTGACCTGCCTGGGAGCACACTGCTGTAATAAGAGAGCTGAACTGAATGAACTGAATTGAACTGAAGTGAAGTTGAACGCTGACTGCACTCCTAAGCTTTAATAATTACTCTGCTCAAATGGAATCGATCCCAAACTCTTCTCAGCTGCAGCAGGGGCAAATGCAGTAGTTGAAGCCAGCAAGCAGCTGCTTTTCTTGACGGTCATTAGTTTCTTGGTGTATTTGTGTGTGTGTGTGCATGTGTGTGTGTGTGTGTGTTTCCCTCACCCCTTTAGCTTAAATTGGCTTAGCTCTGCTGTCTGTGCTTTACTCTGAGCTGTAGGTAGTTGATTAAGGTGCCTGCCGTGTGTGGGTATTAGTAATGTGGGGTTTGTTTGTGGGTTCGATTCAGGGCTTTGGTGCAGGTCTGGGGGAGTTGGGGGTGAGGGGGGTTTGGTCACTAGGGTTTGCTTCATCAGCACTGAAAGCATGTCCTGAGTGTGTTCATGCCAGACAAACTTTGTGTGTAGAGAGAGACACACTGGGTATGGGGAGGTTGCTGTCTTAGTGTGTGTGTGTGTGTGTGTGTGTGTGTGTCTGTTTGTGGTGGGGAAAAGGGGGGCAGTGCCGAGGAGGAACAGGGGTAGAGTCTGTTTTTGTCTTGGTCACTTAAAGCCCATTGATCCTGCACCTGCTTGCTCTGGGAGTCCGTGCCAGGCTCCAGTGTGTGGGAAGGGAAACTTTACTTTGAGGAAGTGTGTGTGTGTGTGTGTGTGTGTGTGTGTGTGTGTGTGTGTGTGTGTGTGTGTGTGTGTGTGTGTGTGTGTGTGTGTGTGTGTGTGTGTGCAGCAGATAAAGCAGCATGTATATAATGTTTATGAAAGCATACAGCTCTAAAGAGACTCAAGGAAAGACAGATCTCCAGACACCTTGGAGTAGAGATTGGCCAGTGCCACTGAGTGCGGACTACTATACAACAAAAAGCCTACCATAAGTTTTCCCACCAGCTGATAGGGAAGTTAAGCTATTGTGATCTTAGCTTGCTTCCTTCTTTTGTGCTACAACCATAGAGTGTTAAAGAGGCACTATACTGTATCTGGTTTCTGAGGCACAGCTGTGTGCCTGTGTGATATACCAGGGATTTAATGCATGGCTTAAACACAGTGTCTCCCGTGTGAGGTGAAGCACCACTTCTTATCAAAGCACAGAAATTGACGATCAGAAAACAGACTTTGTGCGTTGATACTGTCTATCATAGTCTGTAGTGCTGAAGAGCTTCCGTTTAGTCACCTCTGTCTGCTGGAGAGTAAAGACATTACTGTTGACCAGTGGGAGGTTTGTTTCTCTCTCTCTCTCTCTCTCTCTCTCTCTCTCTCTCTCTCTCTCTCTTCAGTCCAGGAAGCTGCAGCTTGGTAATATTACATGCCTAATAAACTGGCTGCCTCATTGATCCAGTTCCTCCCTGGAGGGCTAATTAATGGCTCTTGGCCCAGCAAGGGAAGCTAAATGCTAAATGTCGAAGCCTAGCTTGCGTTTTCTCTTCCACTTGACCTTAGCTTTATCTTTTGTGGTGCTGTTGTTTTTTTTATTTGTTTTGTTATGTTGGGGTTGTCTCAGGGCAGAGTCATGTAGTCTGATGCCAGTCGGTAGGGATAGGGTGAGGGGATGGGGAGGTTGGAGGGGCTCATCCTGTCCTGGTCGTCAAACATGCCCACATCCCAAATTGAAACACAAGTTCAGAGTGGGACTGAATGTAGGAATGTGTCTCCCCCTGTGAGGTGTGACCTGGCTGTGCAGAGGCCACATCCCGCGCGGTCAGGCTCTGGGATTCCATACGTGCCTCGGCAGTGATTGAGCCGTGGGCCCAGGCCCCACTTCTGGGTTTCCTTTTCTGGAGGGCTTCCCCTTTACTTACACCGTCTGCGTTTGGACCGTTTGCTTGCCACAGAAGCCTTGGGCAGAAACCACATCCCTGACTCACTCACTCACTCACACACACACACATACATACATACACATGGTTGCGCACGCACACACACATGGTTGTTCTATACAGGACCTCAGGAGGCCATACCATTGATCTGTCTTTTTTGCTTTATGGGGATGACCCGATGTTGTCACTGGTCTGGAAGTGTACTGTGATTACTTTCACAGGACTACACAATCATTGGCAGTCTCACACATAATGCTATACTCTCTCACACACACAGCTGTACTCTCTCACACACACACTACTGTATTCTCTCATACACACATGGAAGAGGGATATCACTTGTTACACATATGAAGATGTCAGCGTGCTGGTGCCTGGTGTTGGCAGTGTGGTTCGGGAGCCAGCGGCCTTGTAAGAATCCAGTCTTGCTGTCTGGGCCCGCATGTGTCCGCTTGTCTCCCATTGTTTAGGGAGATGGGTGCTGACAGCCGAGCCGTGCTGCTTGGGCACAGGAATTGGATATGCAGAGTGATTACGCTCCCAGAACAAAAGCAGTGTTTTGCAAGAAAGTGTAAGCAAGAGAGGAGAAATGCGTGCGCGCACACACACACACTAACACAAATGGATGCAGACACAAACATGCATTTCATGGACACACAAATACATGTAGGCAGAAACACACACACACACACATACACACAAAACACACATGCTCAGGCTGGGAGTCAGGCCTATAAAAGTTCTCCTTCGGCAGCAGAATAAATGAATCCTGAGCGTATGATCTGTGTAATGAAGCAGAAATGGTGTTAATAAACCACACAACACTTCAAAAGAACACTGCTCCACGCCACACCACACCACGCCACACCACACCGCTTCACTCTGCTCTCCTCCACGCTCCAACACTGTATCCTGCTGGTGTCCCGACAGACCTACTAACCCAGCTTTCACAAGGTAACTAACAGTAGAAAGGAGTGTGGAGACATTCGCAGAAAAGCCCCTGCCGTTTTAAAGTAAACCTAAAGCAGACTGACTCAGGGGCTTGTGGTATGTGTGTGTGTATGTGTGTTTCAGGGGAGGTTAAGTCAGTTCAGATCATAGCCCAGAGGAAAGGTTGAATCTGTCACACACATACACAGAGACACATCCACACGCCTGAGCCCTAAACCGCGCACACACACACACACACACACACACACACACACACACACACACACACACACACACACACACACACTGTGTCTGTCGAGTGGCGGGCGGCGCAGAGCGCGGGAGGGCCTAATGGGTTTAAGTGTTCGTTTGGGCCCGTAAAGCAGTGTGCATCATCTGGGCCCCATCTGTTGGCGACCAGGGGGACGAGGCTGACGGATGAAGGCCGGGCGCCCACACTCCCCGCATCAGCTCCCAACTGCTTGCATGACTCCCTGCCTGCCTGCCTGCCTGCCTCCCTGCCTACACGACTACCTGCCTGCCTGCCTGCCTGGTGCAAAAGGATGTGTGTGCTGCTCTTAAGCGCTGGAAAGTCTGTGTGACTCTCTTGTGCTCTTGCACTTTCTTTTCTCATGGCTCTTTTTCTTGTTCTTTCAGTTACTAATGTCCATTGCTGGTGCTGTAATTATGTTCCTGAAGTGCGTTTTCTTATCTAGCTTATCACTCCCATATGTCTCAAACCTTCCATCAACATCTCCCCCCCTCCCTCACTGTCACTCTCTCTCTACCCCCTCTCTCTCTCTCTCTCTCTCTCTCACTCTCTCCCGCTCTCCCTCTCTCCCCCTCTCTGTCTCTCTGAGTCTACACATTCAGATAAGAACAGGTCCTGTGCCCATTAAGCCTCCCTGGCACTGCCAGTTCCAGTGTGCCACTCACTCTCTCTCTCTCTCTCTATCTCTCTTTCTCTCTCTCCCTCTCTGTCCAGACTGGGCAGCATCTGCTCATTATGCCACGCCAGGTTGCTCGCTTGATATCCCTCTGTGGCCTGTCAGCCCCGTCTGTATGATTTGCAGAACTGGCAGGCACTCAGCTTCAAGATTATTTCATTTTTTTTCCCTACTGTGACTGACCGGACCGAACTCACCGAGCTGGCCGGACGTGCGACCATTCAGAGCCTCCGTGTGGCCCTTTAAAGCTCTGCCGGGGGGTGATTGGGGTCAGTTCAGCAGCAGTTAGGGAAGCAGGTGGATGGCAGTTACTCCTCGCACTCTACTCTCTTGCTCTACTCTCTTGCTGCAGTGAGGGATCATGGGAGAAATAAAACCAGGACTGGACCGGGCCCTAACTCTTCTGGCTTGCCTGAACCATGGATGCGGTCCAAGCCCCGGTGCTGTCTTTTATCCGAGTCCAGGGAGAAGTCTCTTTCCCCCTCACCCTCCTGTCAAGGCTGTGACAGTCCCATGTTTGTACTTTGTTTGGACTCTGCTTCCCCCCCTACTTTGTCTTTGTTTCATTCACTGTCTTCTCTTTTTTTCTCTTTCTTTGGTTTTTCCACTGTTTGGGGAAACACCTATGGGTCTGTACCGCATGTGGATGTGTTTAATTCCCTCACTGTAAAAGTGTGTGTTGATGGGCTCTCTCCCCCTAAAAGAAAGGCAGTGCAGTTGTTATAAAAAGGTGCTCTAAGGGACTACTAACCTTTGATCTCCTCCTCCTTCTCCTCCCTCTCTCTCTCTTTTTCCCTCTCTCTTGCTCTCTCCATTTCTCTCCCACTTACGTCACTCACACACTCACAAACACACACACACAAATACCTACAACAGAAATGCAGTAGCTGTTTGACACTGCAGTGTTTTGGGTGTCTTAGTCTGCTGTTTAGGTAATCTTTCGTGTGTGTGAGAAAACAGTTTTCCTTTCTTTGTCTTTCCTCTCTATCCCCCTTTTCAAACAGTCAAATGCAAGAACCTCTCTTTTATTCTTCCCTCTCTCTTGTGGCAAACTGCATGAGCACCCTTCATTTTGTTGGCTTGGTTCAAGAAAGAACGTGTTTCATGAGGCCGTGCAAGAAATTCCTCACTTCGAAGACCCCCCCCCCCCCCACACACACACACACACAACAAACACACACACACACACACAGACCAACAGGTTATGTAAACCACTATTCTCGGACAGGCATTTGACCTGGTGAGACCCCTAAGTCTCTCGCTGTCAGACTTTGACAAGCAGCGTTCTGAAAGACCTTGTCAGAACAGTCGAATCTCACACAGCGTCGAGACTGTTGATTAGAAAACACAAAGGTTTGTTTGTTTGTGTTTTTTTCTCTCGAGAGCTTGGGAAGGAAATTTTAGCCCGGTGAATTGGATGACTGTTACCATTAATGCTAATTTGACTCATACATCGAGGTAGATTTAATCGTTTCTTAATGTGCTGTTTCTACAACACTGTACAGAAAGAAGAGGAAAAAAATCTTAGCTAGCAACTTGTTACAGATCCTTGAGTTGCCACAGGGGAGTGAGTTGCACACTTCAAGGAAGTGCTGGGATTACACTGAGGCAATAACACTGCTTATTTTGTGTGTCACTCTTTCCTTTCCCTGTGCGCAAAAACCAAAGTGATCACAGCACATAAGCACAATGGCTTTTGAAGTGAAGACAGGTGAGTACCCTGTCTGTGTGCTGGGCTTAATGCACGGATGCCTGTTGAGAAGGCTAGAGTCTTCAGAATCAATAGGCGCATCAGAATGATATGACTCCACCGTTTAGTGCGTGGCAGGGCATTAAATATGAATGGGGGGCCCTTACATCAGGTTTCATCAGTCGGTTTCTTGGTGGTGAGGGTTTAATATCAAGCCTGTGTCAAACTAGCCCCCTCCTTCCTTCTCAACACACACACACACACACACACACAAACATGCATGCACTGTCTTGTCAGTAAAATCTCGCTCTGCCAACGGCTGGAGCGTCGGAGCTGAGTGGGAGGCTGGATTTGATTCATACCCCTCTGTCAAGGGCCTGCCTGCTTCGGGTAAGTCGAGAATGATGGACCACCCCACCCCCTCGCCCTCCCTAGGACACGGCTGCCAGGGTGCTGAGTCGGAGATCGATACATTTTCAGCAGAGAGGAAAGAGAGAGACAGAGATAGAGACAGAGACAGAGGGAAAGAGAGAGGTGTCTTGTACTGTATGCTGAGCTGCAGATGAATTGGTGGTTGAGGAGAGGTAGGGAAGAAAGCAGTCATGGTATCAAACAGCAACACAGAACTGATGATGAGGAGGAGGAGGATGCATGGGAAGAGAGGAGTAAGAGAAAAATTGCACTGTGCACAGAGAGAGAGATTGAGAGAGTGAGAAAGACAGAGAGAGAATCACTGATACTGTAGAAGCCAGTAGAAGCCATAAGACAATCACTGCTGACAGTCCCCCTTTGCTTGGGTCTTTGTGATTGAAAATTGGAAAGGCACATTCCACAGAGAAACCTCTGAGAGCACAATAGACTGAAGTAATTAACTTACAGCACAAATCCACCACTCAGGCTATGGAGAGTATTGTGCTACCCCTGAGGGCTGGACTCCCAGAACAATCTCTATCCCTAGTTCCTAGTTGATTATTCTCTCCATCAAAATTGCAATTTGCAAAGGAAAAGGTTGATCCGTTTCTGCCAAATAAGACATAACTTTGCGATGACATTTTTTTTTAGTTTTCTTCTTTTTTTAAACCGATAAATGCCACAGGGACTCCCTAGGTAGAGAAATACTCCTACAACCATCTATTTTAGCAGAGGACATGTACCTGTATTCTCTAATGTGTTTAGTATGTCATTTCAATTATTTTCCACATTACCCCAAAAGTAAAAGGCATCAGCATGCTCCAGTTTGTACACCTACAACCTCAGCACACGCACACACACACACACTCCCAGTGCAAGTTCCAGTCCCACTCTCCTCCCCCATTTGAGCTGAGTTTGATGAGGAGGCGTCCACAAGCGCTTAGCTAGTGGGCACATGAAAGGACACCTGCAAGCCAGCCAAGCGTCCAGCCAGTGCCTGGCCAAGCCTGGAGTGATTAAGCCAGGTAGGCTGTCACTGTGCTGAGTGGTGATACCTTGGTGTGTGTGTGTGTGTGTGTGTGTGTGTGTATATATATATATATATATATGTGTGTGTGTGGGTGTGTAGAGGGGGGGGGGCTTGAGTGTAAATGATTTGGGTTGCTAATTAGACATTGGAGGCCACAGGAATTTATGGGCAAGGGCTGTGTGACCCACTTCACAAGGTCGTTGTTGTCTCACTTACTCATGCAGAGACTAGGGAGAGATGAGCTAGAGCTACCACCAGAGCTAGCGCCTATTATCATGTTCTCCTCCTCTTCTGGCTTTGGGGTTCAGTTAGAGCCCCACACACCCACCACCACCTCCAGAGTCATTATCCCTCACCCTGTCTGGCTGTTTTTTGCTGCCCCCCCAAAAATGGTGTGTCTGAATTTAGAAACAGTGGTAAAATTGGCTCTGTGGAGGTTTGCTGCTTTCATTTTCATTTTACTTTTTTTTTGGCAAATGTTGAAAGATTAATGCATCTTGTACAAAAGCTGCTTCAGTTAATAGATTTTCATCAGTGATCTTCTTTTTCATATGCCCATGAATTCAGCCCAGTTTGTGTTTCATTGCAACAATGAACATCTATTAAGCAAAATAATGCTTTGAGTAGGTTACTGTTAGCAGCAATTTGTTAGCAATTGCTCTGAAGTCATAACATTGTGAGATTTTTTAACTTAAACAGTAAATCTGGAGAATGTTTACTCAATGGTTGTCTTTCCCGGCAGTGCTGTTTTGTGTTGCGGTTAGTCGATAGCGTTGGAGACGGTCCCTGCCGGCCGTGGATTTGGAACCCACACGAGCAAACATTTACACAGCGTTAGGCCAGCGCTCTGATAAGTGTGGCACAGAGATTAAATATGGTTTTCTTTATGATGATTATCGTTCACATAACTATAAACTTTTACAACTTGAAGTCATTGCTGAAGTAAATGGAACCATTTGAGAACAGCCCATCGTGTGTGTGTGTGTGTGTGTGTGTGTGTGATGTCTACAAGTGCCCCAGATGAGGAGAAAATTCCTCTGTCATTTAAGAGACGTGCTTTGCTCCAAATGCTCTCATTTCCTAATTACTTTGAATAGTGGTTCTGAGGTCGGAAAGCGCACGTTTTTTTGCGTCGGAAAAATAGACGATCCAAATGCTCTGTGAGCTTGTTAAAGTCCCACACGATTGACAGCGCGAAATAAAAACCCTCCGCAGCACACCACGAGCCATTAGCACGTTTAATCACCACTCTGTTTGTTTACGTCACCACGGCTCCGCCAGTGGACAGTGTAAATAAACAGCACCAATGCCTAATGGCCGCCATGCTTTATTTGAATCTGTCGTGTGAGGCCCCTGTATGTCTAATGAGACTTATGGATTTGAGCTGAATTGTGGACTCATACACACACACACACACACACACACACACACGTGTACTCATTAACCTCTAGCCCCACCACACCCCCCACACTCCAGCACATACACACATCCTCTCTCTCTCTCTCTCTCTCTCTCTCTCTCACACACACACACACACAAACACACTCACTCACACACACGCACTCACTCATACTCACTCATTTATTCACTTACTGTTGTTTTATCTGTCTCCTCTATATGATCTTCCCTCACAGACACAAATTCCTTTGTGTCCACAATCCCGGTGCCTCTTTGACTGAAGCGTGTCTGTCAGCATGTGGGGGTGACCACTTTTTTTGTGTCCCTCGTCAAAAACACGTCACTGTGTCTCGCCCTCTGATTCTGCAACCCCCCACCCCCACCCCCACCTATGCTGCGAGCATATGGCCCAGATGTGTGCCCCGCCGAGAAAGGCACCCAGCGGATATTAGATGTTGTAAATATTTAAATTGACAACAGCATTTCTCTTTTCGGAGGTTGGGTTTATTTTTAGTTAATTGTGAGCTGGCCTAATTGGAACATTAAGCTGTAGACAGGAGAGCGAGGTGATGCCATGCGTGTCTGATGCTGATTGCATTTCATATGTGTTTATAAGGTGCCCTGCCCATGCAGAGGCACGTTGGGCAGGAGTGTGTGTGTGTGTGTGTGTGTGTGTGTGTGTGTGTGTGTGTGTGTGTGTGTGTGTGTGTGTGTGTGAGAGAGTGTGTGTGTGTGTGTGTGCAGGGGAAGGCCATATAGGTGAATAGAAAAAGAAAGAGAATATGTGTGTATGTGTGTATAATTGAAGGCCATATAAATGAACAAAAAGAGAGAGAACGTATATGTCTGTGTGTGTGTGTGTTAGGGAAAATTGGTGGATGGAGAAAGAAAGGGATAGTGTGTGTGTTTGTGTGTGTGTGTGTGTGTGTGTGTGTGGGTGGGTTTGTACATTGCTCATATAGTGTATAAGGCATGGCCTCTCTGTATGTTCTGGCATGTGTGTGCATACATTCGCTTGCCATGTGCCAAATTTTGTTGGGTCTTTATATGAAGCCCCACAATCAAGCAGCTTGTCTAAATTAGCCTTGTTTCACACATGTGCACACGCACATACACACACACACACACATACACACACACACACACAGACACAGTCCCTGGGTTGCAACCGCACAGGAAAGAGTCTGCCCACTCATCCTATGGGGCGCGAGCAGATGGAGTGGACCCAGTCTGAGAGAGACTGTGTTTACACAGGCCAAGTAAACAGCCATCTCCCCTGCTATCCTGCCTCCTCAATGTATGGATGGATGGACGGCCCGCCTGCTTGGCTGAGGCCAGTGGGATGAAGTCCACTGCCTGTGCCGGACTTGGAGCTGTAAATCGCTCTGTCTTCTGTAAACATGGTGTGTGTGTGTGTGTGTGTGTGTGTGTGTGTGTGTGTGTGTGTGTGTGTGGCAGGCAGGGAGAGGGTGAGTGTGAGGTAAGAGTGAGTGTTTATCAAACATCACATAATATACCTCCTAAGTGGAGTTTAAGACACCCTGCAAGCACAGCCAGCTTGTGTTTGTGCATGTGTTTGTGTGTGTATGTGTGTGTGTGTGTGGCACTGTGCCTTGTGCCTTTTCTATCCATGTACCCAAGTGCTCCAGGGGCAATGAAATCACCAGCCTCCACTTTATTACTACTTCTCTGCGGGCGAGCGAGTGAGTGAGTTGGGAGGGAGTGAGTGACTAAGTGAGTGAGTGAAAACCCTGTGCCCAGTGAAGGACCTGCATGTTAACACTCTGTGACCAACACTCCCGCGGGGGCTCATGAAGTCAGTCCATTCACTATACACACACACACACACACACACACACACACACACACACCCACACCCCTACCCCTGCACTGCTGCATGCCAAAGGTGCTCCCCACATAGACCGACTCACAATGCGGCACAGTTAGGGCTCACTGACCCGGATTGGTCGGGGGTGGCTACTGTACGAGCTGCGACCCGTGTGTAAATGCCAGTCCCGCGCAGAACACCCCCCACCCCCCTCCCCAGTCCCTTAAAGTGCCACATTGTGCCCCCCTGCCGCGTGGCAGCTAAATAGCTGAGCTTTTGTCGGCCCGAGGGCAATAAGGGCGTCGAGGGTCCTGGCGGATTTGCATAGTTTCAGTGGGGTTGGCGGCAGCGGTGGCGTTGGCGGTGGCTTGTCGTGGCGGGGGTGGAGGGAGGTTGGCGGTTATGGCAGGCTTTAAGAGACCTTATGGGCCTCCAGTGAGCCACAAAAACGCGATCCATGCCTCGCCGCATGCCAGGGCCCTCGGCTCGCATTCATCAGGGGTGTGAGACACAGAAGTGGTCAGTGTGTCACGGGACCGAGGAGTTTTGTGTGTGTGTGTATGTGTCTGTGTGTGGGGTTGGATGTGACCGCCAATGGCTCAGAGGTCGAGCGTGGGTCATGCAGTAGTCGTCCACGAAGGGACAATGGCCTGCTTTGTCGGTTACAAGCCCCCCACCCCCCACCCCCAACTATCTACCATACCCTCATTCTTACTCTGTAACGATGTCTGTGGCTGTTTGCATTTGTGCGTCAGTCTTTACTGTGTGTGTGTGTGTGTGTGTATGTGTGTGTGTGTGTTTAAGTCTGTGCGTGTGTGCATGCGTATGTGTGTGTGATTGAGAGAGAGAGAGAAAGAGACCATGTGCTCAGTTATTTCCCGTGCCTCTCTGAGTGGAGGGAACTGATCTCTTTGTTTGGTGTCGTCTCCTGTCTGTCCTCAGATCGAGAATGTAGACACCTGCCTCAACTTCCTGGAGGCTCGTGGAGTAAACGTTCAGGGACTCTCTGCAGAAGGTAAGAGCACTTTCACTTATTGAGCTTTTATCAATTCTTTAAGGTATCGCGTTACAGTTGACAAGTTCAGTTATTATCCGAACACCAGCAAATGTCAGAATATTGAAACCATTTGTGAAACAGTGATCCAGTCAAACAACTTGGTCGCTGCCAAGACATGCAAATGTCCACCAGCTACCTCTTGTTGAACTTTTGGATTGTGTTTTTGTGTGTCTTTTATCACTGCTCAGGCCACTAAGTCTACAGTGTGTGTGTGTGTGTGTGTGTGTATGTGTGTGTGTGTGTGTGTTGATACATTTGTGTTAGCTCACAAAGTTAAGTTGGTTTTCTTCACCCATGTGGCAGTGTTTGGAGTGGTGATAATGGGGATAACACAGAAAGCCCCAGTGGTCTTTGCTAGTACAAATATTGTTAGCTATACACTTTTAAACCACTTTTAAACACTTTTTTCCCTGAGGCCACACCTTTGCTACATATGATCTAAACTTGCCAAGCTGTGTGTTCCTCAGGGACAACTGGAAGAATAAGGTGTCAGCAGCAGTAGTCTTAAGCTCCCGTCTTCATGTAGTGGGCTTGTGGATAAAGCAGTGGGAGCTGAAATAACTCAATGCCCAATCCTATACAGTCTATGATGTATAAGCCCGTATAAGCCCGTGCTCCATGCATGTTGACAAACGACACCCCGTCACTCCATCTCACAAGCCTTTTTAAATTTAACTGCCAGCCGTCAGTCAGCTGATATTTCTGATATATTTCTGACCGTTTCTGATATTCCCGATCCCTGTCCTGTCCGCCGTGTCTCTGTCAACCCCCACTGCCCCGCGTGACCTGATTCCTGTTAGGAGGTGGAGGGAAGATGACCTTGACCTTGCCTTTCAGCACTGAAATAGAGTTTTGGTGACACACTGACCAGCCGGGCCTGTCGCCTCACCACAGTGCACACTCCCCCCCGTCCCGTCCCACCTCACCTCACCAGCCTGCCTTTTAAAAGTGTGAAGTGACTCGCTCCCCCTGGTATTTAAAAGGGTCCCAAAATAAAGGGTCCCAAAATATTGGGTTACGTGTCTCAAGCTGGCCTCTTTCTATAGGGTTTCATCATTATAGTTCAGAGGGGTAGCGTGGTGCTGTGCTCTGGGCTTGTGTGTATGCTTTGGTGGGTGGGAGGGAGGTCTGGGATGTGTTTTTCTTTGTGTGTGAGAGAGTTTGTGAGTTTTTGAGTTGAGTAGGTGTAGTTTCTGCCCTGATTTCCACTAAACTGTGATGGGAAAAGACTTAATTGAATTAGCAGTGGGCTTTGGGCTTTTTCAAGGCCTGCATACGTTTATGTTTAGCTTTACGAGGCGTGGAATCTTAAGCCCCCCCCCCCCAACACACACACACACACACACACACACACACACACACACACACACACACACACACACACACAAGAGCATGAGCGAGAAAACGTTTGATGTGTCTGGAGTGTATAGGATTTTTCCGAGAAAACAAACTCATTGCAATAATCTCCTTTAAACTCCTTAAAAGGCCGTTTGTGGGCTTTTCTGCAACTGCTAATCAGATGTGCCATATGCATGGGCTGCGATCGTCACCCGCCCCAGAAAACAGCATTACGTTCCATTTCACTGGCACCACTTGCCACCATTTGCCATCCAGCTTCCTGCATGCCAAGCGCCCCCCCCCGACCCCCACCACCACCACCACCACAACCACACACACACACACACACAGACACACTCCCCAACCTACCACCACTTTTCCCAATTAAGTCACTCTCAATGAAACACAAAACAAATGACTCCTTTAGAGTTCTTGCCATGTCCTCTTTGTCACTGCCCAGACTACCCCTCTAAAACATTCCCTACAATCCAGTTCACAACACAACACACACACACACGCACACACACACACACATGCACACACACACTGCCCTTGTCTTGACACACTGGCCATCTGCCCTAGTGTAGTTTTGTCTCCCTTCCGTTTAATTTTCCCTTCATTTCTTCTCGTTTGAGTTCTGACAGGCTTGCCTTGTCCTAGTGAACTCTCTGGCCCTGGCCCCATCCAACTCCATAGAGGTCCCTCTAGGTAATAATAGGTGTGAACTCATTATGCCTCTCCTCTCCTTCCTCTTTTCCTCTTCTTCCTCTCCACATCTTCTTCTACTTTATCTTCCTCTTCTTCTTCTTGTATGTGGGGGTTCCCGGCACAGGGGTCGGAGTCCCTTTAGATCACAGTACTGAAGGTCAGGTTCAGATAGCCAATGTTTTGAGGCAAGGGCAGGCCCTGTGTGTGTGTGTATGTGTGTGTGTGTGTGTGTGTGTAAAGTGTTGAATGTGAGAGTCGTGGCTGGAGAGAAACACCATGACCCGTGAGCTGCACCCCATTCCTTTTGATGCCGGCGGGTATCGGTGTCCGTGTTTAAAGCGTATCTATTGAAGCCATTTTCCTCCCACTGAGCACATAAACACCAAAGACTGGTTAGGGTCACAGAGGGTTCATGCACCACCAGCCCATATGTCAAATGAATACTGGGAAAGAGGACAAAGACATGACTGCTGAGTCCAAGTCCCCCTGCCCCTGGAGTGGACACACACACACACACATACACATACACACACACACACACATATACACATACATGCGCACACACACAAACACACACACACATTTGTGTGCTAACAGCCCTTATCTCAAAGAGGCTATAAACCATATAACCTCACACATGGGCGTTGTTTCTGAAATTCGGTAGTAAAATGGGAAAGGTGTGAGGAGGTTGGAGAACTCATATTCATGTCAGAGACTCTCAGAGGAGAGCTCTACTTCCTCTTCTGCCCTCGATATGAACCTCATAACCCCAGTGCTCCTGTGTGTCAGGAGCTGTTTTGGAACAGAGATCTCCCCAATCTCTGGTTTTAATCTCGCCAATTGACCTTCCTTAGTCAAGTGTGTGGATTACCAATAAGTTTACCAGTTTAGGTGTAGACTGTCTGAGTAGTCTGTATTAGAGCAAAATGCTGAAGAACAAATAAAATACTATTTACTTGAACAAAGAAAGCTCTCAGCTTTTAGCTGTATTTAACAGCCCAAATCACATTTCTTATCAGACGAGTCCTTTCAAGTTTATGGACTCTGATGGGTTTCTAAGAATGAGCAAATCTTTATATCCTTGGCCTCAGAAGTTGGTAAGTCTTCATTATACCATTATGGTAGTTGGAGAGTAGAGTTAAGGTTTTCTCAGGCGCAGCTTCCTTACAGAGGCACCGCCATGCTCGGATTTTCTTTTTTCTGATGAGAAGCATGTCCACTCCAGTGGAAGCGATATCATGCTCGACTTCCCTCCTCCTCTAAATGTCTACTCAGAATCCATTTAGGCTCGGCTAGCGGTTCCCACGTGAAAGAAACAGCCGAACGTGGAGGAACATTTCAAAAATGCTTCCCTTCCCTGTCTGGTGAATGGCTCCCATGCCCACCATATCTCAAGGTCTTGAGAACCTGCAAATAGAGGGGGAGAAATTTAATTGCACTCATTGGTGATACTTACACTGTGGACTAATTAGCAGGAAATGTGTATAAATAGTCCTAAATATTTCAGCTGCCAGATGGGTCCAGACTCCCTGGTTCCCATTTGTCAATGCTGTCCTCAAATGCAAATATCCTAAGAATTTGTCTTACTTGGGTGCCCACTCTTCAGTGGATGTGGCACAATCTCAGGGAAATCGCTGGGGTCCAGTGGTTGTTTCCAGAGGCGCAGTACAAATTGCTTCTGCACAAAACTTTCGAATTGAAACTTGCTGAGATTAATCACTTGGATGTGTGGTGCATGCGTGCATGCATGCGTACGTATGTACGTGTGTGTGTGTGTGTGTGTGTAAGGGTGTGTTCTACAGATCACTGAGTAGAAAAAGTGTACTGTGTGAGAGTGCTACATCAGCAGTCCAGAGTTTCACTTTTTCGCACGCTGTCCACTATTACAAACGGGGTTTGGTGAGAACAGAAGCCATTTCACAAGCAAGCGCGTGGGTAGGCCAGTTACGATCAGCAGGGAATGAAAGATCTATGTCTACCCACCACCTGCCGCTCCCCCACCGTGTCCGCATGCGTAGGGAGCCTGATCTCACTTCTCCAGAAAGTTCTGCTGACCTCGAGACTCTTCTTCACAAATAAAGTTTGAGAGGCTTCCAAAAGTGCAAACCAATTTGAGCTGAATGAGCTGGAAAGTACCAGACAGTGAGGTTGCTTTTATATATATATATATATATATATATATATATATATATTAAAGAATGCCAGCGCTATCATCTCAGGAATGCAGCATATGACACAAGTTGGCTAAGACACAGATGAGATATAACAACTCTACTGCAAATAGCATTTTGTTTACAGTGACTCACTCATGTAATCATATGATTAGTGCTTTTCATATTAGCAATAGCAGCCCCCACCCCCAACACACACTCACACACACTTCCTCATCCTGGGCACAGAGCACACACAAATATATATCAGGTTTCAGGTCTTTACTCAGCTGCCACACTTCCCCTTTTATGTCTCAGACGTGTTTTTTTTTGTCTGTTAGCCTCGGCGTGTAAAACTTGCTTGCCAACCGGACGTTTTTTTGTTTTGATTTGTCATTTTGTTTGTTTGTTTTGTCTGTTTGTTTTGCCACTGGCAGAGATTCGTAATGGGAATCTGAAGAGCATCCTGGGTCTGTTCTTCATCCTGTCACGCTACAAGCAGCAGCAGCAGCATCAGCAGCAGTACCTGCAGTCTCTGGTGGAGCTGCAGCAGCAGGTCACGCACCAGACCACCGGGGCGGCGCCCTCAAGCCCCCACAAGGCACAAGACATGCAGTCCAGGTAAGACCAGTCCAACAACACCCGGCTTCTTAGTAAGGACTTAGTCCGCCCGAGCCAGTAATGTCTAACTCTATGCCTTGCCATTTCTATCTATTCCAATGTTACATGTTGGAGAGACAGCTGAGTTTGGGGGATGGGTTTTTTTTTTGCATTAATGCAAATGTTAGCAGTTAGACTCCTGTCACGTTGAGATAAGCTTTTAAGAAGCAGAACCTGTGGGTGTAGTATTGGCATCAGGAGCTGCTCGCCCTGTGAACAACCCAATTTCCACTATGTGCAGTATTTTTGCTTCGTCCTAAAGTAACCCAGTCATTTCAAGCCCTGGCATAAAAAAGCCATGAAACACATTGTAGTACAGGTGTGCACTGTCAAATTATTATTCCCTAGTGGGATTTCTAGGTCTCTGTGTGTACTGTGTGTGCTGTTCTGTGTGTGTGTGTATGTGTGTACTGGGGTGTCAACTGCACAGCTTGACTGGGTGACAAGACGGTGAGGTGATGCGTGTTTTAATTAACGCAGCCCTGGGAACGGTCACTCAGTCCAGGACGCCCCCGACACGCACGGCAGCTCCCACATGGCAACTGGCCCCAGGAATAAAAGCAGGAAGGGCCCAGTATGGCCGACAGCCCGCTGGTGTAAATAGACCAGTCCAGCTTGCAGGGCATTTAAAAAAGCACAGGCCCAGAATGCTGCACATAGGTGGCATTCCCACGGGAGGATCGGGTTACACTCAAGCCCCACAAGTGTGTGTGTGTGTGTGTGTGTGTGTGTGTGTGTGTGTGTGTCTGTGTGTGTGTGTCTGTGTGTGTATGAGTGTGTTGTCATCTGTGTGGGAGAACTGAGAGCATGTGGAAGTTTTACAGTGCTGATCCTCTCATTCCTGAGGCAGAAGGATTGGGTGACATAAAGAAAGTGTGTGTGTGTGTGTGTGTGTGTGTGTGTCTGTAAGTAAGTGTGTGTGTGTCTGTCTGTAAGTGTGTGTGTGTGTATGTTTATGTCTGAGTGTCTGAGTTTCTAAGGAAATAAGCTGAGCCAAAACTAAACGAGGGAAAGAGATAAAAATGTCATAAAGTGAGAGGAACAGACCGGAAAACACAGAAAGAGGCAAAGAGAGAGAAAGAGAGAGATGGAAAGAAACAAACAAAGCAAGTAGCTGACTAAAGGAAGAGAAGAAGACAGCTGGCCCTTCGCTCCTCCCCAACCGCTCCTGGGACCTCTCCCAGCTCCAGTGGCGACAGGTGCGGCCCAAGCCCCGAGCCCCGCCAGCTCCCCTGGAGAGCAGAGAGAGGAGAGGATAGTGAAGCGCATACAGGGCCTGGCTTAGCATTTCCAGGCACGGTGGTGGCCTCAAAAGACAGTTAGACACACACACACACACACACACACACACACACACACACATGCCAAAGTGACGTCAACACTAGAACTGGGCCAAGCATTTTGTGTGTGTGTGTGTGTGTGTGTGTGTGTGTGTGTGTGTGTGTTTGGGGGGAAGTTGGTGTTGTCAGGGGAAAGAGGAAATTGGCATTGATGAGGAGATGGACATCCGCGGGTCCCAGGGTGTCTCGCCAACCCCAGGAAAAGGTCTCACCTCTCTGGGGTGATGATTAGACCAACGCCAGGGGATTATGGCCGAGTCTCAGGGCATTTGTGCAAGTCTCCCTCTCCACCATGAAGAAGGCCATTGTTGGTCAGTAAGGAAGTGGCTGGGACGGGTGTCGGTTTTTAATGGTTAACCAGATACAGGGTGAAAGATTGAGTTACTGCTGTGGAGAATGGGCTGCTGGATCTGAATGGTGGTAGCTATGTGTGTGTGTGTGTGTGTGTGTGTGTGTGTGTGCGTGTGTGCGTGCATGAGTGTGTTGGTAGTCTGTGTGTGTGCACACATGTGTGTGTCCCAGTAATTGCAAAACATGGATCTTGGCAATTCATCATTCTCTGGATTTTCACCCTGGGGAGCCAAACAGTAGACATTGCTCAGAGGGATCCAGCAGTGAGAGGCAGTATCCTGGAGGGCAATGCATTTTCAACTTGGAAACGTGCAACTGTACAGAATGTCCCCATTTGGGCTCATTTAGAGTGAGATCAGCCCGCAGGGAAGCATTGCCCTGCCAGTGACTGACAAATACAGTGCAAACACTCTCACATTGACAAAGGAAAGGACACACACATACAAACATTCTCTCTCTCTCTCTCTCTCTCTCTCTCTCACACACACACACACACACACACACACACACACCTATGTCTGTGGACTGATGCTTTTTCAAAGGCGACTCATGCACACACATTGACACACATGTGCACACACAAACACAGACATGCACACTTGGCCTGCACCCATTAACAGTGACAGCATGTGGCTTTCTATAGCCAGCACCTGCTGATGCTCCACTCATGGCTGTGGAGGGACAGAGTGAGAAAGAGAGAGAGAGAGAAGAGACAGACAGATAAATAGACATCATAAGAATGGGGGGTTGGCCCTCTTGGCCCCAGACCTCACCCCTTCTGACCCCACCCCACCCCATGCCATCCCACCCTCTCAGGCCCCAGTCGAAGGCTAAAGGGCTGAGGCGGCACTCCCTCCCTCCCTCCCACTTAACTCAGCATGTCCCGGGGTGCGCAGCGGCCTGACCCCGCTGTGTCGCTCTCCCAGTCTCGCTCCCGCTCGCGCCTCCCGCCCTCTGCCTCCCCGAGCCAGAACAGGAAGGGTGGCCTGCCCACGGGGAGAAACACCACAGCCTCAGCTGCCAAACCTGACGCCTCTAGGTAATCTAGCCTTGAGTGTGTCGTTACTCTCTCTCACTCTCTCTCTCTCTTACCCACCCACACACACACACACACACACACACACACACAGGGACGCCGACAAACATAGAGCGACGTGCTCCAAGGGTAGGGGTGACTTAACCAGCTGCAAGACCGCTCTCTTCATTTGATGCTGCCAAGCCCAACATGAACGAGCTATAAGGCATTTTACTGGTTTGGGCAGCATTGTCTTTTGGACAGGAGTATTATTCTATCTGATGCTCTTTTGAGAATGAAGTGTTACTCTCTTGGATTTGGCAAGTAAGTGTGCAGCCCTTCCTCCCTTGCTGTGTGGTTTTGTTCAGCGGTTTGTAAGACACGTCATATGTGGCTGTAAAAACTTGTTGAATGTGTCACAGGTCTATTACAGATGACCCGGTTTCTTTCTCTGTGTAGTGCTATTGTCAGTAGGTTGAGACTTGTTGATGGTGCCACGGTTGTCATGCCGTGATCCTTTGTGTTGCAGACACACTAGTGTGACTAAACAATGTGTGACTGACCTGTTTAAGTTGAGTTCAGGCACTCTGTTTGCATAGAGACTCAGTGTGTTGTTTCACAGCATTTCCTCTCTGTGAACCTCAGTCTGGATGTGGACTAAATGCATTGCTGGGTGTCTGAGTTTATGAACTCAGATGAATGTTTGCTTGTGCTTATATCAAAGAGAGAGAGATTGAAACCCGGAATGCAGATTCCAATCAGTCATGTTTGAGAGTGCCGCGCCTCTGATTTATCTGCTGTGGATGTGTCTTAATGTGTGCTGTCAGTGGTGGGGCCCACCACTGCTCCATTGTGCATCAGCTGTTGGCATTAGTCAATGACAGCCATTGGGTGTGAATCGCATGAAAAAGATACAAACACACCTCTTTCTCTATGTGTGTGCGCACGTGTGTGTGTATGCATGTGTGTGTTTGTGTTTGTGTGTGTGTGAGACCAAGTGGGCACCAAGTGTTACCATCCAACTTTGATCTGCAATAGGAAAGCCTTACTTGAGGGTCTGTTTGTTAATGTACATTGAACCTGGCTGTTGACTGCACATAGACTTACTGTTACACTTTGAAGAATGATGAAGCGGTGAAGGGGTTTCAGCGTAAGCATAATGGATCTCTCAGAGGTCAATTAGCACATGCGATAACTTGGCCTCTCACTCTCCCCTCATTCAGCTCTCTGTTAATGGCCTGTGGATAAGCAAACTCGACTGCTCAGGGTTTGCTCGCAGTCTCCCTCCATCACCGCCGCCCGTTATGGTGGCCCACTTCAGCTGGAGCTCATTAGCCCCCCAAGCTGATTCTCCACAGCAACCATAACAGGAGGAACATCTCTGCGTTTTTTTCGCTCTGACTTTTAATTGCGTTGACTTTCCATGTGAGTTAATGACAAGACCCTGCACGGGCTAAGCCGGGACCACTTTGTCCTGCCCATGACAATCAGATGGTGCCCAGGCACTGTACATTACCTTAATAATACTGTGGTTAATTACAATGTCACAACGTAAAGCTGTTAATATTATTTTAGAATCCCTTGCTGCCCTAGCATTCTGATAGCCAGCAGATGTTCAGCATAAAAATACTGCCAGTGGGACTTCCCCAAGCTCAGGAATTAGCAGCTGAACATTACAGCTTGGTTTTATGCAAGGCCCTGCCTGTTAAAGGGATGGGGTGACAGCACGGAGGGCAGCTCTGGTGGAAGTTAACAAGAGCCGCTAACATAGCATGTAGCGTAGCATGTATCTGCTGTGCCTGTATATGGTATTAACTGAGGGATAAGAGTGGTGCAGGCTGCCTGTGCTATATACCTCAGAAAGTGTGAAGAAGTTCCCACTCTTATTCCTGTTCTCACGCAACCCTGCTCTGAAAACTGCACTTGAGGAAATGACTCATGTTTATATGCGTATGTGTCAGTGTTATTTATTCTGATATTAGATAGCAACGCAAGCCGTGGTGCTGTCACACTGATACTGTATGCTTGGCCTCACTCATTCCCTAAATAGAAGATTTATCTGTGTAAGGGAGGGGTGTATTCAGATCTGGCTCAGTGTGGACAGCCTGCTCAGTATATTAAAGTCTGATTACACATGGATGAGTTGGGAAATTGAGGCTTTCATTGATCCTGGTGAAATAGCATATTTCAAATTCCGTGTTCTAATGCCCTCTGCTTTTTTGGCTAAAGCAATAGACACGACACATTATAAAAAAGAGCATTAAAGAGATAAAGAGGAGATATGGTGTGGAAAGACATCAAGGGGCATGAAAAATAAGACGAGTCAGTGTAGCTGGAAGTGCAACAGCTGTGTTTGCTGCAGCACTCCATCATCAGGGACACTCTTGTTCCTGTCCTCTTCTTTCTCTTCCTCTGACGAGTCCTTGCTATGTCTCACCTTCTCTCTTTTCCCTCCATCTGCCGTACAATTGTCCCTGGTTGTCCGAATGTCCCCGACCTTGTAGCGGGATGGGACCTCCGCAACAGCTGCTCCATCGAGCCCCTCGCACGCACACTGCTAACTCAGGAGCCCTCAGAGAAGAGACACCTGTGCCGCGTTAATTAGACAAAAAACAAGCAAAACAAACGTGTTCATGACACACAAGCACCAGAAACAAGGCTTAGAAGGAAACAAAGACTTTTTAACAGGACTTTATGACAGAAGCTTTCATCTATAAAAAGCCTGACACATTGGCTTCTAATTCAAACATTAAAGTGAAGAAAAGATCATTTGTGGCGTGTTAATGGCATCTTGCACCAAACAAAACAAAACAAACAACCATGCCAGCAAATGAGTTAATAAATAGCTTGTGTGAAGTTCAGACAGATGGGCGTTGTTTCAGTGTCAAACGTCTGATGGCAGTACTACAGCCGTATGCTTTTTTTGGGGGAGAAAGGCGGCTGTCCTACCAGCTGGTCTCAATGGTCTCGGACACTGGCCTTGGTCTTTCCAATGCATCCATCAGTCCCGGCAGCCTTCACACGACTAAGCCTGGGGAGCGCAGCATTAGCATTAAGCCACCGTGTATCCGTTTGGAGAGGCTCTGCGGTGGATCGGGAGGGGAGATGACTGGTGCTGTCTTGGGTGATCTACTGTTTGCTTTGACTTAGGGGTGGCCTTCAAGCGCAAATCCCACACCACTACCACCACCACCACTACTACCCCCAACCCCATTCCCCTTCTGTGAGGTTGTACATTTCCTCTGCTGTCATGTTCTTAATCTCTTCTGTCGTTTTATGTTGTATGCACATCATCTGGGGGCACTAACTATAGGTAGTAGTCATCAACAGGATGGCGTGTGTGTGTGTATGTATGTGTGTGTGTGTGTGTGTGTGTGTGTGCATACTAGTGCTCCCTGACAAAAAAAAAAAAACATTTCTCACACCCTATCCCACACTATCCCACCTACCACCAATGCAACCTTCTCCTTCCCCAAATATGGTTTCGGGTGGATAACGATTAAAACGGTTCCTGCTAGCATTCGATAGGCCCTTGCAGCAGTGTTTGTCTTTTGTGCTGTTTCTCTCTTCCCCCCCCCCCCCCCCGTTTTCCTGTTCAAGCCAGAGGTACGTGCCATAAAACCACCCGGCCGCTGTGGCCGTGCTCCCGACATGACTGAGAATGAGTCTGCTATTGTAAATTGTGAGTGGGGCCTAGAGGAATTTCCTATCCCTCCTGTGGGTATTTTCTCCCTTCTGCTCTCTCCCTCTTTGAGAGTTATGTGTTTTTCCTCTTTGGAGGTCATTCCTAATTGATTAGAGGCATTTTTCAGGACATTTGGAAGCAGCGGGGAGTAAGGGAGTTTGTATGTGTTTGTTTGTGTTTGTGTGTGTGTGTGTGTGTGTGTGTTTGGTGGGGGTTTGTCGGAGGCTGGGGAGGATTTGCCTGGCAGTTGAAGGTAAACATGATAGACGTGAGCCGTTGCACAGTGTATGTGTTTTTTTGTGTGTGTGTGTGTGTGTGTGGGGGGGGGGGGTGTTAGGTGGGGGCTAATTGAGATATGTGGTGTGTCACGTGAAGCAGTGTGCGGTTGAACACGCACACACACACACACACACACACACACACACACACACACACAGCTAGTCTTGTGCTCTGTGTCTGCTCTTACTGACTCAGTAAGCAGAGGGTGCCCTCACTCTTTATTGCATTACCGGGCCGTATGAAAGATGCCACAGTTTTAAGGAGAGGCCAGCCACACAACGACCTCATTCCTATTTCTTCTCCTGTCTCCTGTCTCCTCTCGTCTCCTGTCTTCCCCTGTCTTCTCCTGTCCTGTCTGCAGTCTGACGGCGCGATATGCAAGCCCACCCGGCCACAGTGGAATAGGAGCAGGCCAGAAGAAGAACACAAGGTATGGGAAGAGTTGTTGATGCACTGTGTTTGCGTGCGAACAAAGAGATTTGAAGACGTCAAGGTGTCGTGTGTGTGTGTGTGAGTGTGTACGTGTTTGTGTGTGTTTAAGTAAGTGTGTGTTTGACTGTGTGTGTGTGTTCTTTGTTGTGTGTGTGTGTCTTATCTGCTCAGCCATAGCCAAATCACACTGAGTTTGCCTCTGGTGCTGAGCCTCCACCTAGTCTGGCTTGAAGGAGCAGCCAGCTTTTATCAGCTTGATGTAGAGCACTGATGGGAAGTGATGTGTTGTGGTCCAGACCGAGCCAGGAGAGCTGCCAGAGCCACAGCGCTGTTTTTTTGGGGTCATGAGGGTTCACATCCTACACTTTGACATTGCACACACACACACACACACACACATGCTCCCAACCAAACCTTTACCTCATCAGAACACTTGCTCAAGCAGATGTTCACTTTGTTTGTACATCTGTAATGTGTTTGTGTCACACACTAGTTTGGGTCACTGACCCACCCCATTTTTTAATGGTTTGTTGTTACTGACAAGTGGGGGTCACTGGCACATTGTTGTATTGACTGCCTGACTTGTTTTAATGACTGCTGAAGCATATTGTACTATGTATTATACTATTGAGTTACTGAGTTGACAGGTTGAGTTATTCAAGTGTATGTAATGGTAAATGATTATATCAAGATACATTTTGTGACTGCATTTTGTGACCAAAAGGAAACCTATTGCTGATGGTGGCATTGCTGTGTGTGTCTGTGTGTCTGTGTGTCTGTGGCTGTGTGTGTGTGAATAGGGTGAAAATGCTTTGAGTGGTGATTAGTTTTGAGTACTGGGCCCAGACAGAAGATCTTAATCTGCATTTTTGGTCTTTTGGAAGGTGGATCTGTAGTTTTGCGAAGGCAATTTTATTCAGCTCGGCTCAACTGTTTTCTCATGCTTAACTTCTGCTTGCGAGCTGCAGGGAGTTAGCTGTTAGCTATTACCAGTTAACATTCAGCGGTCAGACTGGCCCTCCCCTCACTGTCAACCTCCGCCCCGCCCCACCCCGCCCCACCTCCTCTCCCCTCTCTCTGCGCAGTCCTGCGTGCAGTTGTCTCGCTCTGGCAGCATTTGTTTCTCTTTAAAACAGTGGTGGGAACCAAGAACACCAGCCAAGCACGTCACACACACACACACACACACACACACACATATACACACATACACATACACATACACACACACACAGACCCTCCATCAAAGTATTTCAAACATGCAGCAGTGGCGGCTCGATGGGTGGCATCCCATGCTTGTGCTCCTGACTAGCCCATGGGTGGCATCCTTCAGGCGGCGTATCTGTGATGCAGACAACAGCACTGCATGTCTAGAGGCGCCCCAACCATTTCCCCCCACCCCCCCTAAAGGATGTACAGTAGAGGGGGGTGACAAATAGGGAGAGACAAGAAAAATGATGGCACTGGAATCCAACATGTCTTTTCATTGTTTTTCTTTTAGTAATGATTCAAACAGTGTTTCTATATAACATTGTACTGAATCCATGAAATTATTGTTCTACAGGCATTTGAGGTTTGGGTTGAGGTTAAAGTTTAGGTGAAAGTTCTTGGGAAGTAACTGTGTCTGCGTGTATGTGTTTGTGTGTGTGTGTGTGTGTGTGGTGTGTGTGTTGCTCTGTTCTCTATGCTCTCTATGCTCTCTCTCTCTCTCCCTCCCTCCATCTCTCCCTCTATCTCTCCCTCATTACCCTCAGGACTAATTAAATAGGGTCTGGCAGCTGAGATGGATAGCAGCCACATAGATTTGTTTATTAATGCCCACCTCCACCTCGTTTTAGAACGAGGACACACCAGGTGTATGTGTGTGTGTGTGTGTGTGTGTGTGTGTGTGTGTGTGTGTGTGTTTGTTTGTGTGTTTGTGTTTGTACTTGCATGTGGGGAGACAAAGAGAGAGTGTATCTATATATGACAACTGAATGAATGAAAACATGGAATGAATAAAGTTTATGTGTGTGTGTATATGTGGTTGTGTTTTTGTGTATGTTTCTACAAAAATGCAGATACTTTGTGTGTGTGTGTGTGTGTGTGTGTGTGTGTGTGTGTGTGTGTGTGACCCATGTGAGCAGTGGGTGTGAGTGGTCTGGAGAAGACGTGGGCAGGTTGCCAAAGTATGCTGTAAAACAGTGGATGATACGAGACCTTGGGGCCCTCTTACACATAACATATAGACTTAAAGAACTCTTCATCTCTCTCTCTCTCTCTCTCTCTCTCTCTCTCTCTCTCCCTCCCTCCCCTCATCTCCACTCTATCCCTGCCTCTATAACTTACCATTTACCTCCTCCTCCTGTCCTCCCCATACTAATTCAATTACTCCCACCCCCTAAAGCTCCGTGGATGTTGATTGACAGGTGAAAGGCCCACTCATGTGGTTAAGGCGGTGCATTTTCTCCTATAACATGAAATGGGGCAGAGAGGTGGTGAAGAAGGCCGCCTTTATTAGATCACGTCTCCCCTGGCACGGCCGGCTGAGACGCCGCCAACAGATGGCTTTTGAATGCCCGCCAACGCGGCGCTGGTCCCTGGCATCACCTCAGAAAGACAGGGTGATGGAGGTTTGGTGGCCGCCGTAAAACAGATTGCTGTCGACCTTCTTTTTTCCCTCCATGTGATTTAGTAATGGATGGTGGCAGGATGATACATTCTCTCTCTCTCTCTCTCTCTCTCTCTCTCTATCTATCTATCTATCTCGTGCACACACACACAAAACACACACACACACACACACACACATTTTTGTGGCATTAAGTCTGAGTTACTTCACCGGTGCTCTGAATGGTTTTACATTCTCCCATGCACCCATTTGTGTGTCGAGAGTCTAGTTCTCTCAGTGGGAATGAAAATAATGTTGTTTTTCCATAGAGATTCACAACAGGGGCCTCTTCCCCACCACCTGAACTTCCATGAGCAAACCACAAAATCCCTCCGTATATGTTTTATACATTTATTGTTCTGCAGCACAGTCTTCTTTCACACGGCAATTTTCGGTGCAGATGTGAGGTACAATAATATATATATATATATATATATAAATATATATATATATATATATATATATATAAATATATATATATATATATATATATATATATATATATATATATGCCAGCACTCAATCCCTGGGCAATAAAGCACACATTCTGCATTCTGGCAGCCAGTACCATTAACATTCAGGTGGCCAATACCATTAACATTCAACGTTCTGAACAGCAGGGGGCGGTGTTTGACAGCAGAACTGCCACCTGCCGCACCTGTCGGTCGGTTTTTTTTTTATTTAATCGGTGTCGGCGAGGAGACGGTAATTATTGAGGGATGACACATCACCAGATGCTCCGGAACGCTGAGCCGACCGGTCTTCCATTCCACTGGGTTTGTCAGTTCAAGCGTAAGGGCCAAGCTCATGCATTTATGAAACACACACACACACACACAAACAGACTCGCTCCCTCTCTCACACACGCATTCACACATTTAAAGCCCAGCCACATTAGCAGAAGAACAGAAACAAATTTGTATTGACAAATGCTCTCAACTAAGTTCACACACGCTCACACACATATTTACATGCAGGGAATGAGAACACATAAAGCATGTTCATACACATTCATGTTTGGAAAGTAGTCATTTGGAGACACAAAACACACAGGCTCTGACACACTCAAACACACACACACACACACACACACACACACACACTCGAACACACTCACTCACGCACTCTCACACACATATACACACATACTCTTTCTGCCTGTTATACTGAGCAGTACATGATAGTCCCCACATATGGCAAAGCATTCTGCTCAGGCACTGTATATACCTGTAGGGGCCCTCCACACTAGGAGCCCCAGGGGCCTCGTAGACTTTGCTCTGCTTTTACAGGGCGGGAGGGGGCCATGCTGAAGTAAGGCAGTGTCCTTGCATAGATGACATCATGTTTGCCACACACATGGATACGCACACACACGTGACGACACACACAAGCAGACACACACACACACACACACACACACACACACACAGAGAGAGAGAGAGAGAGAGAGCATGAGAGAGAGATAGCACACATAATGTTTACAAAGGTCAGGATGATTTACAGCTGAGGGTTTATCTGAGCTCCTTGTCCCTAAGCTGTACTGCTGTCAGCCAGAATTTGTGTAAAACCTCACCTCAAAGACTGTCTTTGAAACCATACTGTTTTGTCTCTGTAGTTATATCCGCATTGCTGCTGCATTGGTGTGATAGAGGGGCATATATTAGGTGATGGGCATTGAGGGTCCAAGTACACACCATAATGTTTTTTTTATAATTAATTAATTAATTAATTTATTTATTTATTTCCTCGGACCTCTGGAACTGACAGCAGGAATGATGTAACCACCTAGCCCAAAAATAGCCAGGACACTGTTTGTCAGGGTGCCTGTCAGAACCACGTCAGTTATGGCCAATCCTTCTAAATGTTCGTGCCATTATTAGTGATGAAAAGAGGCCTGCAGCGGAGTCAAATGGAATACATTAAAGGCTATTCAGAGAGAGAGAGAGAGAAAGAGAGGGAGAGAGAAAGAGAGAGAGAGAGGCGTGCTGCTCTGATAGTGATGATGAAGCTTTGCCATTAGAGAATTGATGAGACAGTTCCCTGTGTGACCCGAAACCTGATTCTGTCATCGAACACACGCACACACACACACACACACACACACACACACACACACACACACACACACACACATGCACGCGCAACAAAGACCATGAATTCTGCTGAAGCACACTCTGCCCTAAAACACACTGTAAAGTTGTAGAAAAGTTGTAATTTTCCAGATGTGTCTCATGACAGGCAGCGTAAACTTTCCTGAACATATTTATGAGATTTATAACATGACCTCCTTATTAACTCCCATGAACTAATTAGTCGTTATAGACTTCTGTGTGCTCTACCACATCGACTATACTTGCACATTCAGGGAAGACTGTGAACCATTCATTCTCCCTCTCTGAGCATGTCTTGGACAGGGTGACAAGAATGTAAAAACAGCAACGCTTTGCTCATGTGGACCGAATGAAGGTTGTGGTTTCAGTGAAGCCACGGAGCAGGTCTGGCCCAAATGTAATCATGGAGATTAGAGAAGCCAGATTTTGCTCTGTCAAACAGTAACCGGGCCTGTCGTCGCTCTGTCGCGTCTTATCAGATGTGCCACAGTCGGAGCTGGAATCGGGCTAAATTCTTGAATCGTCTTACAAAAAGAATAATAAATGTATTAAATAAATAAATACATAAATAAAATAAAATGGAACAAGTTGAAGGAGGCAAAGGGAGGTCCTGAAGGGGAGATAATATTGAAATCAAATATTGAAATCAAAAGGACATCTGTTTTTGAATAGTGTAGGCCGATTAATGTCAGAGTGTGAAGCATGTGGTTGTGTGAGTTGAGTATGTGTGTGCCAGTGTTGCTGTGCTCTTGAACACATGGAAGTTTATGATTTGTGCATCTCTTGAGTGTACATGTAAGATTATTTGGTGTGCGTGTGCATTGTGCATTTGTGAGAGGGTGTATCTCTGTGTGTGTCTCTGTCTGTGTGTCTGTGTACTTGTGTACTTGTACTGTGTGGATGTTTGTAAGTGTGTGTGTGTTTGTATGTTTGCTTTGGCGAGTGTGTGTCAGTGTCAGTGTGCTGTGCTGCTTGTCAGTGTGTGTTAATGAGAAGCTACTCATGGGTGCCAGATCCCTGAAGGGCCTCGGGAGTCTTCTCCAGCTGGGCCCTCTGCAGAAAACATTCACTTTAGCCAATTTAGGCTTGGGTTGCTAGAGTAACTCTGCTGTGTGTGTGTCTGTGTTTGTGTGTGGCTGGGGCTTTACTTACCAGAATATCAATACATGTCAAAGACACACACACCTGAATCAAACCATAGACTTTGAAAGGTTAATTTGTGTGTGCGTGTGTGTGTGTGTGTGTGTGTGTGTGTGTGTGTGTGTGTGTGTGTGTGTGTGTTTGTGTCTGTATGTATACACATCATCTCTTTTGAATTAATTTATTCACCTTTGTGTTTTTTGCTGTTTCTGTGTGTGTTGCAGGTTACCAGGTCCATCCAGAGTGCCCACTGCAAGCAGTGGGGGGAAAGCCCAGGGATCGGCCAATCTCAACAGGAGGAGCCAGAGCTTCAACAGCATTGACAAGAGCAAGCCTCTGCAGTATGCCAGTGGCAATGACAGAGGTGAGAGACAACATACACACACTTAGAACACACAAACTTATATGCACACACACATATACACACACACACATATGCAATCTTTCTGTCTCTCTCTCTCTTTCTTTCTTTCTTTCTTTCTTTCTTTCTCTCTCTCTCTCTCTCTCTGACACACACACACACAAACACACATACTGCTTTTGCGCAGAATAACCAGACACATTTGCAGATCCATTCCTTTCTTGCTGGACTCCCATAGGGAGTGAATAGATGACCTACTTAAGCAAGTCCTGAATAGGGAGCAGAGTGGCCCAAGCATGCCAGTTTTCCTCCAGTTAATCTGAAAAATCTAAAACATGGGGGCAGAAGGAGAAGAGATAAGAAATTAAAGTTAGAAACAAAAAACACTTGACCTCATACAAATTCACACAGGGTGGACACAGTTTGAGAAGAGATATTAAAGTTACAATAGAAAATCACTTGACCTCATACAAATTATCACAGGATGGACAGAGTTTGTGAGGGCATAAATCAGATTTCTTATTCCACCAATGCAATTGCCCCACTAGGGGGCAGTACTGATAAGGCAATTAGACTTCCTGGCTCCTCTGTGTTTCCCCCTCTGTATTTCAGTGCTAAACAACCTGTGTTTATTACACAAACCCTTTACAGCCATTAAGGCACTAAATGCTGTAAAATGCAACAGTTTGCGAGAAATACCTCTGTGGCACTGTGCCGGAAAATTCAACGGGCTCTCACCACCCGTTCAGGCTTGCCAGTAGCACCGCCAGCAGTACCACATGGTCCTCTTCTCAAACGATTATAATACTGATAATAATAATAATAACAATAATAATAATAATAATAATATGTTCAAAGTCACGTCTGGCCTCAACGGGCTGTCAGCGGCTGTCCGTCACAGTCGAGGGTGAAGAAGTGCATAAAGAGAACTGGTCCATTCAGTGGTCAGGCGTGCATAAATCTCAAGCAAAGGCAGAGAGAATGACAGATAGAGAGGGGGGGTGGCGGACGGGGTGTGTGGAAAGTGAGTGATGGGTTTGCGGGGAGCTTGCAGGTCGGAGGTTTGACGGGTCACGGCTAGTCCATGTGAACCACCATGGGAGCGCCGGAGGCCCCCAAAGCTCAGCCAGCCAGGCTGTGTGTGTTTTGGCTGCAGCTACCAAGTGGATTTACACAACTCTCCTTCCTCACTGACTCCTGCACCCTGTTTTTACAGGGAGAAGAAGAAAGAAAAGCACAGAGAGAGAGAGAGAGAGTGAGAAGAGAGGCAAAGCAAGTGAGTCTGAGAGAAGAGAGAGAGGGAGGGAAGAAAGAGAAGGGAAAGAGTCCAGACCGCACACAGATAAAGGCCGGCTTTGTCTGCCGGTGGCAGACAGTGGGTGATGAATCCTGGGGTACGGTCAGAGTGATTCCTTGGGCCTCGTCCCTCCAGCACTCACCTCACACACACACACACACACACACACACACACACACACACACACACACACACACACAGACAAGCGCCCCTCCAGCCACCCTCTCCTTTTCCTGTCTGCCCTGGGCTGTATTTTATTCCATTACTCAGGGCTCTGATTTACAGCCACGCCACTAAAGCCACCCCTGATGGGAAAAGCAAACCCTTTCAACCCTATCCCTCTCTCCCCTTTATTTCTCTCTTTCTATCACTCTTTCTGCCCCTCTCTCTCTCTCTCACACACACACAGACACACACACACACGCACACATAAAGGGACAGAGAAGGAGAGACAGAGACACACACACACATAAACACAGACACCTACAGTACTTTCTCTCTCACCATCTATCACTTGGTGTCTGTCATTTCTCACACCCATACCACCTTCTCTCTTGCATCTTCTCTCACTTGCTCTCACTTTCTCACCACTCTTTTTTTCAACCCTCTCTCTCTCTCTGTTTCTGCGAGAGATAACGCACGGGGAAGAAGAGAAAAGGTCTTCCTGTGGTGAAGCTCTGTCCTCCCCCGCTGTGTTTGTGTTCCTGCTGTTCCCCCCCCGGTCTCCTCCACAGTTGAGGGTGTTATCACATTACATGCATATTAAATAGTCTTGCACAACACTTGCACTACACTGCCTCAGTCGACGAACCAGATGTCTCAAGTCACCCAGACACAAGGCTCTGAGGGTCAGCTAAGGTCACCAGTCGGACACCCAACCGTTGCCGTGCTGATGGACCACCACGGCCTAGAATCGAGTAACGATTGCGGGCAGAACGGAACAGATCAGATCAGTCTCAGGCGATCGAGGAAAATGCCAATGAAAAGTTCAGGCGGCGCAGATAAATCTTTAGCGTGGGCGTGTGGAAATCAAAGGCTGGGGCTCTAATTGGGTGATAAGGCGTCTCTGACAGACACGGAAGGAGAGGCGAGTGGAAGGAAGGACGGAGAGGAGGCTGATTAGGAAGCTCCTCTCGTACGGGAGGAAATGTTCTGTCGAAGACCTGACATAAGCGTGAGCTTTCTCCAGGCAGAGCCTGACTCACAGTCTGAAAGGTTGTGGAGCTCTTTGGGCTTGACCTGCATGGAGGCAGAGAGTGTCTGACTTTAGATAGCCACACACACACACACACACACAAAATCAGATGATGTCATAATTATCAACCTTTTGATAATATTTATTACAGGTGTACCGTGTGGATATATTTATTTACATACTGTATGTCTGTACATGGACGTATGGATGTACTGTATATATGTATGTTTGTATATATCTATGCATGTATGTACGCATTGACATGTATGTAGTTAGTTAGTTTGTTATTTGTAACTCATGCATGTTTATTTGCTGAAAGAAAGGCATCCTGCTGTTGTGTACCTTCTCTTTGCACATATGGAATGCATCTGTGTGTGACGTTTTACTTTCAGGGAATAGAGAGGGTGTGTGTGTGTGTGTGTGTGTGCGCGCGTGTGTGCATGTGTGTGTGTTCGCGTGCAAGTGTGTGTCTTTGTTTTGGCGATGAGAGCGGGGGGTGGGTTGGGTTGGAGGGTGTAGGGGGGGTGTTGGGGTAGGGTGGGGGAAAGTGTTGCCATGACAACCCTAAGTGAGCTCTCATGGTCAGTCTGTATGAGACAGCATTCTCTAGACTGCCGGTTATCTGTTAAAGAAACTCGCTTCATTTACCCACACATCTCTACATGCACACACACACACACACACACACACACAGAAACACACATACACACACGCACACACACACACATCTACCAGGCTTTTGCAGATGCACTGTCTCCTCCAGACACAAGCTGACCAGTCAGTGGAAGGTCAGGCTGCTTTGAGCTAAACATAGTGGGAGTGCTTCACAGCAGCCAAAGCACAAGCAGAATCCTCACAGGAGTCAAACACACACTGTGTGTGTCTCATCCAAACACAGAGGCAGTGTTTGCCCGCTACAGTCTATGAGTTAACTCTGTGTGTGTGTGTGTGTGAGTGTGTGTGTGGGGCGGGGGGGGGGACGACGACGACAGTGTATTAGTGTAATACACCAATCATAATCAGAAAATGGTATCCTGAACGCATGCTTTTTCAGTCAGTGGTTGGAGTCCTATGGATAAGGTGAGCTGAAGCGGGTGGTGATGGTGGAGTGTAGTTTAGGGTGTGGTGTGGGGAGAGAAGAGGGAGTCTTGTGCTGGGCTTGCCCACCAGAGATGGATGATGATGTGAACACCCAGAGGAAGACAAATCCCAACTCGTCCACGAAGGTCAGAGCTACGGCCCAGTGGACAATACTGCAACCATCCATCACCACCCCACACACTTCCACACATGGCTATACACGTGTGTGTGTGTGTGTGTGTTTAGAAAAATCACTGGGGATGGTTAAACTGCAGTCGGCTCACAGAAAAGCTACATCTCCACAGGATTTTGTCCTCCCAGTAGGGCTTTCCTCAGCAACCACAGAATACATGACTACACTTCTATATGTATATTCTCTCTCTCTTTCTCTCTGTCTCTCTCTCTCGCTCACACACACACACACACACACACACACACACACACACACACACTTATATGCATGGGTTGCAATTATACCCTCTTTTTCCTGTTTATTCTGGAGGCCATACACAGTGAGAAAGGTTAGAGGCAGGTGAACTGGATGGTGAAGAAAGCTTGAAAGACAAAAAGAAAAAATTAAAGAAAGAGAGATGTTCAGTTACTTGAAGCAACAATTGAAGCAACCAGTTCCAATAATTTAAGTAAGCTTTACTTATTCTTTTTGTACAGCGTACTTGAAAGAGAGTAGTTACATTTGCTTAACTCATTTGAAGCAAAAATTGTTTCGTGCGTAAAGAAAGGATGAGAGTGAGGAGTGATATCAGCTCCTCACCAGTAGTTTGACTTGCCTTCCAAATCAATTGGCGAGTCAGTTTTCTGCATGAGTGCCCGAGAGCTGCACTGGGATCCAGCTGGGGGCCATGGGACCATAGCAAGAGAACAGGGAGGATGATTTGGATGGTGCCTCTGTCTGACACACACACACATATAAACAAAACCCTCTCCTAGCTCAGTCCAACACAGCTCTGCTGTGCAGGCAGGCGGGTAGGCGACTCTAAGCCGCATCCGGCCCATATCTGGGTTAGATGTCACTCTCTCCCGGCTGCACCGTGTGCCATCACCTCTACCGATATCTGTCACACACATGTTGCCTCCGTCTCTATCTGCTGGTCTCACGTGTCCGTTTCCATTGTGTCTGTTTTCTTTTCCTTCTGCTTTTTGCTTTCCTTGTTAGAGTCCCCCGTGTCTCCTCCTACCTTCCAATTTCCTGTCTGTGTCTTTTGTCTCAGCCTCATCTTCTTCAGTGAGATAGAGATGGGATATAGAGCAACAGAGAGAGAGAGATTTATTTATTACTGAAATGTCTATTCACTTCACCTACACTATCAATTTTCGCTCTCTCTATCTATCTCTCTCACACACCCTCCCATCCCCCCCACCCTCCAACCCACCCACCCGTGTGTGTGTGTGTGTGTGTGTGTGTGTGTGTGGTGTGTGTGTCTTTATCAACTTTTGTCCTGGCCCCACACCTGTTTCCTGTGTCTCTATGAGTGTCCCAGTAAATGGATGTATCTCCGATTTGTTTTGCTTTCTCCCCCAGTCCTTCACTCATTCATCCTCTCTCTCTCTCTCTCTCTCTCTCTCTCTCTCTCTCTCTCTCTCTCTCTCTCTCTCTCTCTCTCTCTCTCTCTCTCTCTCTCTCTCTTTAATCCACCCATCCTTTACTCCATACACCTCTCTGCTCCCCTGCTTGGCTCCCTTGCAGTGCTTCAGAAGCAGATGATACTGGTGGTGGTGGTGGTGGTGGTAGTGTGTGTGTGTGTGTGTGTGTGTGTGTGTGTGTGCGTGTGTGTGTGCAAAAGTGTGTGTTGGCTGGCTCTGCCTAAACTCCTCATTTGGTTTCATCAGCAGTTTTCTGCACAGATGCTAAGGTCCACAGTGTGTGTGTGTGTGTGTGTTTGTGTGTATGTGTGTTTTTTTCTGGGGGTCCCAGCAGCCCAACTCTTCGCGCTGTTCCCTGTTGGTGCTCCCAATGAAATATATAGGGAAACAATCTATTATATTTGCTAAACAAATTATTGATAGGAGGCTACACGGGCGGGAGATCCTGCAGTATCTGATGTGTGGCCTGCGTGCTTGTGAAATAGAGTGGGCAAGAGACATGGGGGCATACACAAGGCACACACACACGCACACACACCACTGAAGAATGCCTAACCCACATCTCTCCAAACAGGTACAGACAAACTCCCACTCTATTTCTCTCTCCCTCTCACACACACCCACACATCCCCCACTCTCTCTCTCACACACACACACACAAACACACACACACTTACAACCCCACGGCTGCACTTTATTCTGTCAGTGTGAGAGCAGGGCTTTATGGTGCAAATGTTGCATGAGGGAGTGCTCCCCCTACACCAGTACACTGTAAAATCCTCCACTTTGTTCTGCTACACACAACACTGTACTGTGCTGCTATGAATGGGAACACAGCCTGGCTCCTTCTCCATTGGAAAACTGCTCTCACTTCTGCATAAGAAAGGTTCGGGAGCAAACAAGGGTGTTTGTTTTAATGCTCATTGTAATTTACCCAATTGTTATTGTTTACTGTTTTTTTTTTCACTTTGTGTGTGAAATACCCAGAAACGTGCAGCATGGCAGGTTTAAAACTCTCTCTTCTACTTCTCTCTCTCTCTGTCTTTCCCTCTCTCTCTCTGCAGAGTCTGTGAGGGGCATCCCCCTGGTGGGCAGTATGAATGGCAGCTCGAGCGCGTCTGCAGCGATGCCCTCCAGTACCAGCGTGCACCAGCTGGGCTCAGCCATCCCGTCGCCGACAGCGGGCAAGTCGTGGCGCAGCAAGTCCATGAACCTCAAGCACAGTGCCACCTCCTCCATGCTGTCGCTCAGCAGCCCCACTGCCTCACCACCTCCGCCGGGGGTCTCCGAACGCCTCCGCGCGCCCATGGCGGGCGACGCGGGCGCCTCCTCGTCCGGCGCCGGCAAAGGAGGTTCGGCGTCCGGCGTGTGTGCAGCGGCCAACGCCCCCGGAAATCAGCGCTCCATGCTGGACAAATTTCGCCTCATCAACCCGCGCTCGGCCTCACGGACCTCACCCTCGGTGGCCGAGATGGCGCTTCAGGAAGAGGATGACCTGTCGGAGTACGGTGACGACCTGGCTCCGCCTGTGCCTGTCAGCCGGACGCCAGCACCGCATGCGTTGTCGTTGTCGTCCCCACCCTCCATGGCCCTTCCGACGGCCAAGGGTTCTGGAAAAAGCTCCAGCCAGAAGTCGCTGCCCCAGCCCAAGGAGAAGGAGGAGAAAGCCAAGAGCAAAGCCAGCAAAGCCAACACTCCACCCAAGGACGAGAGGGAGTCCCCTGCAGAGGCCGGTGGGAAGAAGGGCTCCAAGATCGCCAGCCTCATCCCCAAGGGGGGCAAGTCAGCATCGGGCGGCAAAAAGGAAGGTTGCGGTGCTTTACCAGCGCCCTCTAGTGGGATCCCCAAGTCGGGCCTGAAGGCCCCTCAAGCCACTGCCAAACAAGTCCAGGCCTCCACTACAGCAGGGGGCGCTGCAGCGGTCACAGGAGCTGGAGGTGGACCCGGATCCACCGCAGGGGTCGGGGTCCGCGAAGGCAGCGAAAAGTCAAAGCTGGCCAAGGGGGGTCAGTTCTACGCGCCGCGATCGGCGGGTGGAATGGGGGAGAGCCGGCGGACCAGCATGACCTCCTCCACCAGCACATCGGCGCTCTCAGGCTCATCCACAGGGATCGGGGGAGGTGGTGGGGTGATGGGGGGTAACGGGGCAGTGCAGTTACCCCAGCAGCAGCAGCACAACCACCCCAACACGGCCACCGTCGCCCCCTTCATGTACAGGTGCGGACCTCCACCCCCATTAGAACCACAAACACACGCAGTATCATGCCATGCTATTGAATAGCTGCTCCTCATAGGGTTGGTCCATGTAATTGAGATAGAACAACATTCTGGGGCTGTTTTTAGTTGCAGTGTTCATTTATTCATTATTCATTTATTCATATTTATCTTAGGAATTAATACATACATGGGACGATGAGAGTTCAACGAGATATCTCAGATTGAAATATGCATCCACAGTGTAGGTAGTTTAGAGCAGACTGCTGTGTATAAATGAGAGAGGGAGAGAGATGGGGGGAGAGGGAGAGAGTGGGAGAAGGAGAGAGAGTTGGAGTCCAGGTGGGCATGCTAGTTTTCTAGCTCTTCAGTTTTATTTAATTCAATTTTCAGTCTGTTCAGAAGGAGCCATCTGACAGGACGCTGTCCCTGCCAAGGAAATTTATTTAAAGTGTGTGTGTGTGTGTGTGTCCCACTCATGGCTGCCAAAATTAGCATGTGAACATGAAAGCTGAAGTCTTATATCTCATATAAAGGTGTCTATGGACATCTCTGTTCTCCCCCCCCCCCCCCCTTCATTAGGAGCTTAGTAACAGGCAGGCCTGCAGAGCCAGTCAGGACAAGGGAGAGGTGGGGGGTTGGGGGGGGGGCTACCTGTCTCTCACCATCATACTGGACTATGTGTCTCAATTTCTCCTCCTCACAGACATCTGTTGGCTCCAGGCTCTGTCTTATCAAATGTAAACTGTGCACAGCTTCACTCCTTTCATTCCTCTTGAGTAGTTTCTCTCTCTCTCTCTCTCTCCCTCTCTCTCCTGCCTGTTTCTGCCAGCTCTTGGAATAGCATGTGGTGACAGGGCTCGTTATACAGCCCTACAGACATGGAGGATGGACACCCACTGATCTGTTACTGCCCACACACACATACACACACCCCACTAAGGCCCCTTACCACCCTTCTCAACCCTTACCCCCAACTGTGAGCCGTCACTATTTTGTGGCAAAGACGGAATCCAGGGGAAAGAAAAGCAGAGGGGTCCTGGCCCCCATGACTCACCACATCCACCCAGTTGCATCCAAACCTCTGTATTTATAGAGAAACTGAATGAGGAAGCATTGATTAGAGCTTCTCAGCCAGATGAGCTCAGGCTGCTCAGTCCTCCGCATCTCTCTGTGTCTCCCAGCACTCAGCTGATAGGTGACGTCTGGGATGAAGAAGGATGGGTAGCGCTGATAGACGAGCGGATGGGAAATGGGTGACACCAGAGTGAGAGACAGAGAAAAAAGAGAGAGAGCGAGTGTGTGTGAATGTGTGTGAGAGAGTGTGAGTGAGAGAGGAGCTGTGTGATGTAGATGGTGAGACATTGTCTGGCAGGGCCTGCTTTTGATTGGTGCAGAGGAATAGGAAGGGGAGGGGGAACAGAAAGAAATGGCGAGGACTTCGACAAGCACTGAGAAGACTTGGATTTTTTGGGCCCTGGTAGTGATAGAGTCTGAGAGAATGAGATGGGCAATAAAGATGTGTGTTTGTGTGTTTGTGTGTGTGTGTGTGTGTGTGTGTGTGTGTGTGTGTGTGTGTGTTGGAGAAATGGTGGATTGCCAGATGTCTCTGGTGATTTCTATAAGACAGATTGAAGAGAGAGAGAGAGAAAAGGGGGAGTTAGAGTGGGAGAGACAGAAAGGAGATGGGTCAAGTGGGAAATTGAGAACGATGGTCATTCTCATTGGTGTCCGAGGCAGCACTCATCTAAACGATGGGTCTAATTTATCTCTATTCCACTCTCCCCCTCACTCTGGAGAGGACCCACTATCTCTCCTCCTCCTCTCTGCTCCTCTCCTCTCTCCTCATGTCTGCTTGTCACTCACTCCTTTAATCCCACTGTTGTTGTTTACCCCATCAGCTCACATACACACACACACACACACACACACACACAGTTGACACCTGCTTTGGTATAATTCCCCATTTTCTATTTGTGTACTGAGGTGTGTGTGTGTGTTTGTGTTTTCTCCTTCAACCATCCACCTTCTGAGCAAATAATTCTCGGATATTCTGAGTTATATCCCTTCTTCCTTCACACACAGAGAGAGAGAGAGAGAGAGAGAGAGAGAAACACAGACACACATATTCCTCATTTTCACACCACTCCCACCAGCCATCAGGAGATTTATCCATGCCACACACACTCGACAGCTAGGCGCTGCTGATCCTCTTGCGTCTTGCAGATGGGCAAAGGTTACCGGCACACGGAGGAGCAGCATCAAGGCATGCGTTTACAAAAAAAAAAAAGACGTTTGACAAAAGCAGCACATAAATATTGATGCCTAAAGAAAACCATGCCTCTATGAGCAAGCTCCTCAGAGGGAGGCTTTGAGAGGAGCGTTGAGTCTGGCTGCAGCTGCCTCTCAGAAGATGGCGAGGCGGTGGGTTGGGTTGGTAGGTTGCTCCCCTCTACTGGATCTCCAGTGCCGGGCAGGGATTTACGTAATCATGGTGTGCTGGTAAGCCTCCATCTGAGGGGGGCACAGGTGACTTTAAGCAGCTGCCCACGGTTCTATGCAAACAAACGTATCCCGATGCCTCCCTCCTTCGGCTTGGAGCCTATTTGTAGGCTAAGAGCTAAATCAGGCTAAACATTAAGCATCAGGTTGAGGAATGGTGCTTCCTCGCCCAGGGGATCTGCTTTAGTTGTTTTGGGCATTGCCTTGTGCCAGTGGCCTCTACTAATGCATTTACCAGGTGCCTACATCCTTAGGGGCAAAGTTAGCTTGGGGATGCAAGGGCATAGGGGAGTCTAGGTGTCCTTGGCATAATGGTCTTGGGGCACAGGAAGCCACCCCGCCCCCTGCTGCGATGCAACTTCCTGTCATTTCAGGGCCAATTAAGCCGGCCCGGGGACAAGGTCCAAATAAGCCAAGGTCCAAATAAGCAGCGTGGCATTGATTTCTCTACCTCTAGCGCTGCCCACGTCCTGCCACAGTGGAGCTCAGGGCCGGAATGCTGAGTAGCCGGATGAGCAGGAGGGGAGAGTGGAGGAAAGGATGCCGCATCATACTTGAGAAGACTTCAATCCCAGCATCCCCTTCTCCACCCTCCCCCCATAAATGTCCTGATTTAACCTAAGGACAGGAAGCTCCTGTTGACATTGATTCTTGTTTATGGGACTCTCTCTCTCTCTTTCTCTCTCTCCCAAGTTCTGTCTCCTTCTCAGTACAAAGTGTGACTAATTTATGAGGGAAAGTTTATTTTATTAACTGGTATTCCACAGAGCCATTTCAGCTTGTGTGTGTGTGTGTATTTGTTGTTTGCAAAGGGGGAGTGTTTGAGGCCTGCCAGAAGTTAATGTAATAATGTTGTCTTTCATGGAGCGGTACATTTGAAGGCGCATTGGGAGCTAATAGTGTGTCACAGTGACGATGTCTTTGGCTGGTTGCTAATGCTGTGTGTGTGTGTGTGTGTGTGTGTGTGTGTGTGTGTGTGTGTGTGTGTGTGTGTGTATGTGCTTGTGTGTTGCACAAAAAAACAGAAAGAGATTAAGAGAGGTAGTGCGGGAGAGTTTATCTCAGCCTCTGCAGGTGTCAGGGGAATGCTTTGTTGTAGATACAGCAGTTATCTTGCCCAAGTCAGAGAGTCTCTGCTGCCTCTCACCCCTGTGTGTGTGTGTGTGTGTGTGTGTGTGTGTGTGTGTGTGTGTGTGTGTGTGTGTAGGGTGGGATGCATGCTGCCCCAGCTTCCTCTCTCTTCTCTTCTTCCCCCCCCCCCCCTTCCTCTTCTCTCCTCCCTAGAATTTAGTGACCCCTTTATAGGAAATCATTTTGTGTTGAATATGCTGTATGTCTCATACTTAACAAATGTTGTGTTACCAATACAGAATGGAATAATTCAAGCTATTCAGTGTCATGAATTATATTTGTGTGTGTGTGTGTGTGTGTGTGTGTGTGTGTGTGTCTGCACTTTTTCCATTGCCCTAGGACATATTCGGAGAATGACTGCACCACAGTGGCCCCTGTTGACCCCTGCCTTAGTCCTACCAAGGGGGAGCTTGTCTACAGCAAGACCGCCAAACAGTGCCTGGAGGAGATCTCTGGTAGGTAGACTGCACTTGACATGATCAGACCAGTGTGTGTGTGTGTGTGTGTGTGTGTGTGTGTGTGTCTGCTCCATGTCTTTATCATGGGAAGCAAAAGGTCAAATGTGACAGGACATGAGGAACAGCAAACACAAACACTGACATACACACACACACACACACACACACACACACACACACACACAAACACTGTATGCTGTGCTGCTGTGCATGCATACTGCTTTTCCTGTGTGGTATATTGTTATGTGCACTGGCTGGATAGCTTCTGATCTTGTAGAGTTTTGTGGGACTGAGGAATGCTAATGTGTCACATCAGAGAGAATGAGAGAGAGTGAGAAAGCCATTTCCTTCCCTGTGTTAGGCTAAACATCAATTCATCTTGCTTTGGCACTGCAATGCTGTGTTAAACTTGGAAACAACACAATGTTTACTCTTTTGCTCCACATTTGTTTGTTCACATAACCAATTACATTTCATGCTTTTGTGTGCTGCAACTCTGAAAGACATATGGCCGCAGTGGATGATTGAAGAGTTTTGGAATTAAATATGGTGCTCCTGAAAGGCCATCAGACCAGTAATATACCACTCCTTCACACACAAACACACACACACACTCCCACAGACACAAACACTTCCCTGCCTCTGCCACAGGCTTCCTTGCTTTCCATAATTAACACAATTCCAGAAACCTCAGTGCAGGATTACAGATGTTCCCAGTGTCCAAACAAAGGTTTCAGAGGCTACTGTGCGCTGGAAATTGGCCCCTTCGCAGGCCACAGAAATCTCCGGAATGTGGTGTTTTTGTGTTCCGCCAGCATTGCAATTAAGGCAAGTGTTGCGGTCCCGGAGCCCTCCCCGATCTTAGCCGCCGCGCTGGCCACTGGTGTCTCACTCACACACACACACACTCCCACACTCAGCTTTAGTCTTAAAGGTGTAGCTGGACAGCTCTGGCCTTTGGGTTTATAAATGTATTTTTTTCTGTCTGATTCTGTGTGTGTGTGTGAATGGACACAAAAACAAGTCTCCGCTACCTACAACAGCATGGTAGTCAGTAATTAGGTCCAAAGCTGCCTGCAGGTGATTAAGACTAAAGGGTTTTGAAGAGGAAAAATATGAAAAGAGACGCAATGAAGCACTCCAGTTCAGTAGAGGATGGTGAAATTTAATGGTCATTTAATGGATGAACTGAGTTTCTATTTACTTTGAAGTTAATTACAATGTTTTAACTATTTTTTTTTTTTTTAGCATTTTAAGATGCATTGTATAGTCTTTTTTATACTCTTTATACTGTCACGCTTCTGAAGAGCCTCTGTTTAGTTTCTCTCTCCCTCCAGAGGCCCTAGGTAGGTTTAGTGCTGCTCCAGTCTTGAGAGCTGCTGTGGATTGGGATACTGAAACAGAATGTGGCTGCCTCACAGCCCTGCTCCTCTTCTGCTCGCCTGTGGATCTGTGGAGAGTGGGAGTGGGCAGTGATTGTGTGTGTGTGTTTGGGGGGGGGGGGGTTGGGGGGGCTTGCGTATGTGTGTGTGTGAGTGAGTGAGGAGACACAGTTATGGTCTAAGAAGCCCCAGAGAAAATTAACAATCAGCATGGAATCTCTTTGACATCGTTCGCCCGTTATGTTTATGAGGGATTCACTCAGACTCTCAGTAACCTGCTGTTCAGTTAGGCTCTACACGAGTGTGTGGCGGCCAGCAGCTGAGCAGGTGTGCGGCTGTCCCTTCCAATTTACCCTGAATTGTTCTCTTCTACGCACTTGGAGTAGGAGTAGCAAGAGTGACAAGGAAGGCAGGATATTGTGCATTGTGTGAAGTCTTTCTTTTGGCTTTTCTTTTCTGAGCTTAGAGTTGTGCCTACGCATGTGCAGTGCGCACACACACACATACACCCCCCCCCCCCAACACACATACACACACACATACACCCACCGTACATCGATGCCCCCACCCCCAACACACAGACCACACACACACACACACGTTAACACACAAACTCACTCACATTCCTGGAGAAATGTCTCTCTCACACACACACACACACACACACACACATACAAATACACATACTCTCACACACATATACTCATATATTAGGCACACGTATGCACACATACACACACACACACACACACAAACACACACACACACACACATTAGTGGCGAAGTGCAACACATGCACACAGACACACTCGACAATCGTGCAGGTGGGTGCAAATATGCCGTGCAACTGTACCTGTATTGTGCAGAGCCAGGGACACACAGCCTTGGCTTTCTGGAGATCTGTGCTGCCATGGTAGCCTACAGTCACAACGGCAACAAGCATCACTGCAGCAGGGGAGAGAGGGCAGAGAGGGGGAGGCAGATGTAGCAAAAGAGGAAAAAGATAAGTCAAGGAGAGAATAAAAAAGGAATGAGAGAATGAGAAAGAATAGAAAGAGAGATCGATGGAAAAAGTATGTGTGAGAGAGAGAGAAAAAGAGAGGCGGAGGGAGGGAGAGAGAGAGTAAGTGAGAGAGGGAGAGTGAATAAGACGGAGGGAGGGATAGAAAGAGAGAGATAGAGAGAGAGGAAGCAGAGGGAGAGGCAAAGAGGGAGGATGGCATAGCTGTCTGAATGCTAAGAGGAGAGAGGAGGAACAGGCAGACCTGAAGCAGAGGGATTGGATGGCTCCAGCGTGTGGCACTGCGCTCCTCCACGTTTTCTCTCTCTCTCTCTCTCTCTCTCTGTCTCTCTCTCTTTCTCTTTTCCTCTCCCTCTCTCTCTCTTTCTCTCGGACTCACTACACCGAGGCTTTAATTAAGCACACAACGGAGGAGCGGAGCTCAAGAGAGCGAAGGAGAGGGAGAGAGAAGAGAGAAGGACAGAGAGAGAAGGACAAGAAGGAGAGGAAGAGATGAGAGTGAACGAGTGAGAGAGAGTGTGTGTGTGTGTGTCTGGTCTCACATGCGAGAGAGATGAGTAAGAGGGAGAGACGCGTTCCAACACCACGCTCGTCCACACCCGGCACCACGCAGAGCTCTGCCGAGCACAAGGAGGAAAAGCGAGCAGAGCGAGGGAGTGATCAAGAAGAGAAGAGAGGAGAGAAGTGAAGGAATAAAGGGATAAAAGGGGCACTTGCCGGTACGGAGCTGTGGAGGAATGCGGGGACAGGAACATGCTGCCAATGGCACCTTGTCGGATTAAGAGATTTTAATCTTTCAGCTCCTTCTGGGCAAAGTGCCTCACCTTGGCACCCAGGTGGCGTGCAGATTAACAGCTGGCCCCCAGGGGACCACCTGAGGAACAGTCCTTCCTCCCGACCCCAGGCTGGAGGTGGATGTCCATCCATTCATCTATCCATCTCTCCATCTCTTCATCCGTTGTTCCATCGCTTGTCCACCCACTCAAGCAGTGCCATCGCCCATCCAAAGCTCCTGCTGTGACTATGTGAGTGGACAGAAGAGAGAAGAGCGGTGAGATAAAAGAAAAGAGAGGTGAAAGAGGGAGTAAGAAGATTTGAGAAAAAGGAGAGAAAGAGAGGAAGAGAGAGAGAAAAAGGAAAGACAAAGGGATGAAGAGAGGAGCGGAGTTCTCGGTCTTCCAGGGCGGTAGCCCGCCCCGTCGCCCCACCCCGCGGCCGGCGCCTGGCGACAACCTCAACCTCCGCAAGCAGCGATCGCTTGGCAACCTGACCCTCCTGAGCGATGGCGAGCAGCGAGTTTACGCCTTCGAGCTGCCCGATGACCCGCTGCCCCCACCCCCACCGCCGCCGCCCCGCCGTTCCCTGTCCTCAGTCTCCGGTTCCATGTCAGCCTCATCTTCCCCCGTGTACCGGGGAGGGCGCAAGGAGCCGGCCGCACGAGGCGTCGGCGACACCCGGGGCACCCGGGCGCGGTCACTTTCGCTCTCTCTCACCAAGATGCTCTCGCACTCCGAGCACTCGCTCATCCCCGTACCCTGGCGCACGAGCAAGGTGGCAGCTGCCCAGCGGGGGGTGAGCCAAGGGCAGGGTCAAGGAAGCCAGGGGCAGGGAGGGCAACAGCAGCATCAGCAGACCGGGCACCATGCCCAGCGGGTGACGCCACCTCAGGGCGCATCGCCCCAGAGGGCTGGCTCGCGTCCGACGTCCAGGCCGCCTTCCAGCGTCCAGGAGGCGGCGGCGGATGAGGAGGAGGGCAGCACCAGTGAGCGCTCAGAGGACGATGAGTCAGGGGGAGCACGGGGTGATGGTGCCCAGGATGGAGGTGGGGGTTTCTGGGGAGATGTGGAGGCAGGGTGTGGCAGGGAAGACCGGGCTCAGCTGGATAAGGAGGTGATCCTGACCATGCTGGGTGACCTGGAGCAGGTGCTGAAGGCGTCACGCCCAAGCCGTAAGTGAGGCTGAGCAAGCTGGCATGCAGGCAAACTATCCAAAACACACACACAAACACACACATACACACACACACACACACACACACACATAAACTGATGTATTCTTTCAGAGTACAGGGTGTGTTTCACACATAGCCGCTACACAAACCTACACAATGCTGCTACACAAACCTAGAACCAAATCAGACAACCACATACCAACACACACACACATACACACATACATCTGCAGTATAGAGTTATCAGGCTATCTGTAGGTGTTATACCTCTTTGTATGTATTTATAACCTTCATTATCAGATTCTTTATAGCTGGTAATAAAGTAGCATGGGTAATGGATTTTTTTTTTTTTTGTAGTGCTGCCTGATGACAAAGAGGAGCAGAAATGTATCTGTGCAGACATTTCAGCAGTACATTAGAGATGCCACAGGAGCCAGAAACATATTTGTCACGTCACCTTAATAGCCTTTATTTGGACCATTTACTTGTGCTTTTCAGAGACTATTTTCATTTGTGTGTGTCTGTGTCTGTGTGTGTGTGTGTGTGTGTGTGTGTGTGTGTGTGTGTGTGTGTGTGTGTGTGTGTGTGTGTTTTGGGGGTGGCTATGAGCACTGGTCCTCCAGTGTCATCTCGCCAGGGCGCTGGTGATCGATGTCTTCATTTGCCGCTCTGTCTGTGTGATCCATGCATGTGGTTTCTCCCTGGCCCCCAGGGGACCAACACTTAATTCACAGACTTGCAGCTACAAGTGTGTGGCTTCCTTCACCACAGGCACTTCTGCACTGGGTAAATGTGTGTGTGTGTGTGTGTTGCTCAACCTTCTAGACAAGGTTGTGTCTCCATCTGTGTTGTGGGGAGGGGAATTTGTGATTTCTCTTTTCATGAGGAGAAACAAGCCTTAGTGTCTTAGACCAGGCTTTGTCTCTCCTTTGGTTATAAGTGTGGGGAGATTTGAACTCGCATGGGCTGATTAAGGCTGAAAGCCTGTTTGATGGGAGTCTTAGTGGACAGTGTGAGCTGGAGAGACTAGTGAATGATGCACGAAAAGAGCTGTGTGGGTGTGTGGGTGTGAGAGTGTGAGAGTCTCATGTTTTTGCGTAAGGCAAGCTAAGCAACACCCCTTTCTCCTGCACGTTGTGTGTGTGTGTGTGTGAGAACAGGTGAGCCAACTCTCCAGCGATGGAAAGAGCACTAGATATGCTGTAATGTGAATCAACAGAAACTTGGCCAGTGCTACATGTATTTCAGAGAGCAGATAGCAGCCAGCAGAGAGAACTGGGAGAGAGTGGGCTAATTTGGGCAGTGTTTTAGATGGGGGGGGGGAGAGAAAGAGAGAGAGAAAGAGAGAGAGTCAAACCAATAAAGCTCACTTGAGTCAAATTGAACTTGTATTTAATTGAACCGAACTTGTATTTAATTGAACCGAATTGACCTGAAGTGAATTGAGAGGACTAGTTTGGTCAAGGGCTTAGAATGAAGACTAAAAAGAAAAAGAGAGAGACGGAGACAGAGATTGGTCTGGAGAGAGGGACAGGGTGTGCTGAATGAAATAGCTTTGGACGGGCTTGACTGAGTGAATGAGAGCAACAGGGATGGAGGGAAGAGAGATTGGTGGGAGTATTTTACAGTTAGAGGAGAAAGAGAGAGAGAGAATGAGAGAGCTGGAGAGGACCAGTTTGGTGAGGGATTTAGATTGACTAGAGGGATAGAGTGTAGAATGAAACAGCTTTGGATGGGGTTGACTGAGTGAATGAGAACAGGAGGGAAGAAGAGAAGACTTATGGTGGGAGCATTTTGCAGATAGAGGGGAGAGAGAAGGATGAATGCCGTCATGTGTAAATCCCATCTCTGGGGACTGATGTGTACCTGTAGCTTTAACTCAAAGCAGAAGCTCACCAGTTGAACTCTCCTTCATCATCACCAGGAGGAGGAGGAGGATGATGATGATGATGATGGATCTGGCCCAGAAATTAGCCTGTTCAGCTCCTCCACTTCTACAGATTGCATTCTGAAGTGACACACATACACAAAGAGCCATACACCCACACACATAGACATACTCAAACACACACACACACAGACACACAGACACACACACACCACATTGTTACTTGCTGTGACAGCAACAAGTGCAATCAGCCTCTCCCTCTCTCCCTACTTTGTCCTCTGTCCCTCTCCAGTCTGGGGTTAGTGCACACTCCCACACACACACTCTCACACACACGGACATTAATATGCAATCAGGCCCCGGAGACTCTTAACCCAAGTCAAGAGGCTGCTGCAAGCAAGAGTTAGCCTCAACATGCACACAGAAATGGAAAGAGGCGAGACAAGCTTTTACAGATTCTAAATGTAGCTGTTATTTTTTTCACACGTGATTTACTCTGTGTGTGTGTGTGGAGGAGGGGGGGGGGCTGGGGGGATGCTGAATGTAAGGTATAGGAGTGTGATATTACCTTTAAAAATGAGGGATGAGGGAGCTAAAGTCAGACACAGGTGTGTTAGCTACACTATAGGCTAGTTCATCAGGCCGCAGACAGCACAGGTGAGAACCTTCACTCATTCCATTAGAGGCAAATGGAGCAGAGCCTGAGGCGCTCAGCCAGCTTGAACCAAATAGACCAGGCACAGCTGTGTGTGTGTGTGTGTGTGTGTGTGTGTGTTGTTTATGCCTGTGTATATATACGATTTTGTGTGTGATTGTGTTTGCATAGTTGATTGTGGTTTGCTGCCTAATAAGGCTCTTGGGTATGCTAGTGCTATTTATACTGGCTTGGGTGTCTGTGTGTGTGTCCAGCCCATGGCTCTGATCATGTGGTATTGTAATTGGGACATAATTGGATGCCACAGAGAGGGAGAGGGGCTGTCTGGATGTAGATTTGATAGCAGTGATTGTGTGTGTGCTTGTGCATGTGCGCGCGTGCGTGTGTGTATAAATGTGTGTGTGTGTGCGGGTATGTGTATGATCGTGTGTATGTGTGTGTACATGCTTACATGTGTGTGTGCACATGCATGTGTGTGCAGGTTTGTGTATGATTGTGTTTGTGTGTGTGTGTGTGTGGCCATAAACACACTCTAGACCCCAAACCCGGTCCCAGTTAAATGAGAGGCTGATCCTGCAGGCTGTTGGCTTCATTAAGTGCTCAGACACCATCTCTGTCAGCAGGGGGCCGTAAGGGAGATGCGGAGCCATCGATTGGCAGCCTGTTGCCCCCCCCCTCCCCTTCTTTCTTTCATTCTTTCTGTCTTTCTCTCGTTCTTTCTCCCCTGTTCTCACACTCATCCATTCTCACTCCCCCTACTTCTCTCCCAGTCACTTTCACTCTGAATGTCCCTCCCAGCCTCTCTCTCTCTCTCTCTCTCGTTACCAGCCTCCTGTCTCTCCCTCCTTCTTGCCTCTCTTTTCTTCTTCTGTTCCCTCCCGCCTTCTGCTGCCTCTCTTTTTTTCTTTTTCTCTCATTCTCTCCCTTCCTCTCTCAACCTCTCCGTCTTGCCCCCCTTTCTCTCTTTTCTGTCCTCCTGTCCTCGCTTCTCCATCTCTTACCCTCCTCCCTCCTCATCTCTCTCTCTCTCTCTCTCTCTCTCTCTCTATCTCTCTGGTCAGTTAAATGGTCTCAAACTTAGTGTTGCTCAAGCCTACTAGAATAGGGGGTTTAGAGCAGGGACGAAGGGTCTAATCAGCGGCTGTGGATCAAACACACTACGGGAGTCATTAAGTCACACTATCCTACCCTATCCACTGGTCAGAGAGGGCAATTTTGCCCCCTGGTCATCTAGTGTGTGTGTGTGTGTGTGTGTGTGTGTGTGTGTGTGTGTGTGTGTGTGTGTGTGTGCATGTGTGTTTGTGAGAGTGAGAGAGTGATAGGCCCAGTGATGCTGTATGGTATGAATGTGTTGAATTGTTCAGTATATAACAGTTTTCTTTGTTTTCCACCTCTGACTATGAACGTGTGTGTGTGTGTGTGTGTGTGTGTGTGTGTGTGTGTGTGTGTGTGTGTGTGTGTGTGTGTGTGTGAGAGAGAGAGAGAGACACCGTATTTCACCGTATATTGTGTGTATGAGAGAGTGTAGCTGTGTGTGTGTAGCTTATAGCACTACTGATAGTTATTAAAATTAAAAATTGTGCCACTTGGCTACTTCATCACACTGAATTGGACCATGAATCTCTAGGGTACTTTAACATGGAACATGACAATACTCCCCCTAAATAACACAAAGACCTTTACACTCATGCCTGCACACACACACACACACACACACACACACACACACACACACACACATGCAGACACACACGCACATGCTAATCTAACCCTTTTGTCAATGCGAGTTTAGCATTTGAATGTTAAATGAAGAGGCATGGAACAGTTCTGCATGGATAATGTCCCTCCCTCCCTAATTCCTTCATTACAAAAGACGGCTGTTCGTCACGCAACACCACTACTCCACTTAGATGAGCCCTCTCTCAGAGAGTGACCACCACCACCCTCAGAGATTTGACTGTGTGTGTGTGTGTGTGTGTATAGTGGTGTATATGTGTCATTTCACACACTGACAATTCATTTCCTGTTTGGTGGTGTCGCGAGACAGCGGCGGTTCTGCTGATAAAGGTGAAGATGATGACGGTGATGATGGTCGGAGTCAGAGCAGATTAATTAGCTCTGACAGATCGCTCCCTCACCACTGCTCTCTGCTTCCACCTCCTGTCATGCTAATGAATCTCTCTCTCTCTCTCGCTCTCTCTCTCCCTCTGTTATTCCCTCTCTCGCATTGTAATCTTTGGAAGGCCAGATAGCTGAAAGAGAAATTTGTGTGTGTGTGTATATGTATATGTTTGTATGTTCGTATATTTATGTGTGTGTGTGTTGTGATCTTTAGAGGGCCACATTGCTGGGAGAAGTGTGTCTGTGTGTGTGTATGTGTGTGTATGTATGTTTGTATATTTATGAGAGCATATTTTTGGCATCATGCAACAGGTTAAAGTGATGGTTGCATAGCTGGTAAAGTTTAGGCATTTAATATTTCTGACAATCATATAAAAAATTAATTGCTAAATGATCTCCGTGCTGTAAATACATTCATTGACAGGGAAATAATTCCCTAGTGTAAAGTTAAGAAGTGAATTCAGTGTACTTGAGGTTAGTCCTTATTTTAAAAGGGCTTTGTGTTATAGGTGAAACACAACTAATGTCCTGAATAAGTCAAATGGCGTATACCACACAGATGCAGTGGTGACATCACACTGCATTCCTCTGACTTCCACCATTTCAGTAAAATTTGATGACTGTTGAAACTGTCCTCACTATTTCGTGGGATTTTGGACTGGAGCAGTGTGTGTGTGTGTGTGCGTGCATGCATGCGTGCGTTTGTGATGTGTGTGTGTGTGTGTGTGTTTTCCACTGACATGCACTGGCATTGACAGTGAGGCTCTGCTGAAATGCCCTGCGCAGCATGTTCTTACGTCTCACACGTGGCCCGGGCTGTCTGGACGCGGTCAGCTGCACGACGTGACGAAGGCCACCCTTGACGCTGATGTCGCTTGGCGTGTTCTTGAGCGCTTGTGTGGTTGTCCGGGAGCTCACCATGTTTTTTTGTCTTTCTTTCTCTCTCTCTCTTTCCTGCTTTATTTCTCCATCTTTTCTTTCTCTCCCTCTCTTTATCTTGTCTCCCCAGGAGAAGATCCAGAGACGAGGCGGATGCGCACAGTCAAGAACATTGCCGACCTGCGGCAGAACCTGGAAGAGACCATGTCCAGTCTGCGGGGGACGCAGATCAGCCACAGGTGAGTGGAGCACCATATCCATATCTGAGCTTGTCACGGTCTCTGGATGAGAAATGAAAACACACACACATACATCTTCTAGCAGTCTAGCAGTAAGGGGTCTAGCAGTAAAGCTGTGTTGGCAGTAGGCACCCATTGTGTTTCTACTTTTTTGTCATTTTTTTAGTGAATGAAATGATCCTATTCTCACAGTCACGTTCTTATCCCATAATAACTCCATCATCCAACATCATGCTCACTAATGCATTACCATTTTCATTACTAGTAGTGTAATTACACCCTCTGTGATCCAATCAGAAGGCCTCAGTCTCTTCTACCTTTCATCAGTAAACACATTTCCTCTTTTCATCTGGAATGAAAGTGAATCAGTCCGGCATGCTCACGCGTCAAGAAACGATTCACTTGAGTAAGACTACAGTAATGGCTTTCTTCCTCCAAATGGCTCCATATGGCCCATAGCGCTCACGCCAGGAGAGACCGCTCTGTCCGCCGCTCCACGTCTCCATCGGAATTTCTGCGGGCGCGAGGACTTGAAAAAGCTTTCCAAGGGAAGTGGAAGTAGACAGACATGACAGATGGCGTCTCCTTCTGCTCCCTGCTCCTGACGGGAGGAAAGAAAAAGTCCCATCTCTCGTGGATCAATGAAATACTGTTGTTTTATTTTCACTCCTTCTCCTGCTCATCGATTCCAAAGGGGTGCAGAAGAGAGAAAGAGATCAGTTTTACATTCAGACACTTGGTCATGGATAGGGTGTGTGTGTGTGTGTGTGTGTGTGTGTGTGTGTGTTTGGGGGGGAGGGGTGGAGAGAAAAACAATTCAGAACCAGTGGGTCCCAAAAGGCGCCACCATGCCGTAAAATGGCACATCTGTGCTGAACCCTGCGAGGCAACAAGAAGATGGTGATGACAATCGAGGTTGAGGAACCACTCAGGAATGATAATGACAGAAAAATTGTGCTTCTGAGGTGGGGGCAGCCGTGACTGAGTAATTAGGGTGGGTGTCTTAGATGGTTCCTGGAGGTAATCACCGTGGCAGTAATCACCATGGAACATGGGAGATCAGTGCACTTCCTCAACACACAGAATGCACAGCTACCTGGAAATGGTTGGAACTGTATTTTCTTGACTTTGTCACAAGCAGGTCCCAATTTTGTACATACCAGAAGCACTTTTTTCATAACTATCCTTAAAAAGATATATTTATTTCTGACAATCCAGTTCCCAGAGTCCTCATTTTCTATTACCAGAGGGCATAGAGAGACAGATATGTTCTGCCTAATGCCCTGCCAGCATTTGGTGAAGGCAAGTTTGAATTTGCCCTGGTTGTCACCTCTCCTGTGTCGTGGAACTCTCTGGAAATGGAGCGGCATCCATCCTCCGACTGCACCAATAACGTCCCTCACACACTCACACTCACACACACACACACACACACACACACACACACACACACACTTCCCCCCAAGTCACCAACACTGCACTGCACCTCAGCTGCATGAGTTATTTTCATTGATCCCAGCTCACTTATGAATTTCCTACCTCTTCATCGTGTTTTACTTTTGGGTCAGGAGAGTGGAGAGTATTGATTGACATTCAGAAGACGGAAAAGAAAAAATAAATACGAAAAAAAAAAAACTCTCCTCCCCCATGTCTGAGGCTGTGGTGTTGAAGGGCATGGAGTCGGTCACTGACAGGTGTATGGCCATCTCTCAAATCCCCTCCTGAGGAGACTGGGCCGTCCCTGCGGGATTGCCTGCTGGGCATGGTTCTCTCGTTCTGCTGGCTGATAGCTTTCCCGTGGCCTGGCTTGTTTGGTTAGAGGATGTTTAGAGGATGTGCTGGAGGCTCAGAGAATTATTCATAACCCAGTGAGAGTAAGTGTGTGTGTGTGTGTGTATGTGTGCACCCTGGTATGTTTACCTGTACTCAAGCATTTTTGTGATTTTTCATGGTGCGCTCCCAATCCCGTGCACCCCCCAAACTCATTACCCGTGGTGGCCATTACCCTGCGGCCCAATCGATCTCCCCTGATGCTGCCAAACACATGAAACTCTGCTATTGCCTGCTATTGCCCATGACTCTTTACTGATGACAGGCCAAACACTGGATATTGCATCTAGCATAGCTGCTCACTCCCACCATCACACTGTACACAGTGATGGGAAGTTACTGAGAAGGAAGAGAAAGAAAGACAGAGAGAGAGAGAAAGAGAGAGAGAGGGACACATGCATGTGTGTGTGTGTCATCTCCCCATGACTCCCCAGCCTGCTCTATTCCACGCCTTTGTAATCAGCAACACAGAGACACAAGTCTTCAGTAAATGTTGACATAAATGTCAGTGCTGTCTGTGCTTGCCAACGTAAAAATTGGCCCGTGTTTCATCTTTGAGTTATTGATTTCTGGACTAGTGTTGCAGTGTACAGCCCCTTCCTTACAGTACATTGAGAGAGACAGAGAGAGAGAGAGAGACAAAGAAAAAGTAAAGAAAGATTAAAATAAAATGAAAAAGAACGACTGGAAAGGATAAGAAAACAACCTTCTCTGGCAAAAGAGAACTAGTGCAGTCCTCCACCTTCCCAGAGGCCCGTGCGGTTGCCAGGAGACAGATGTAGACAGGGACAGGGGCCGAGGGGATGTGAGGGAGCTGTCAGCTGCCATGTGGAGGGACATCAGAGGCGGATAAACGTCCCCTGACTTCCCCCCGGAGGGCCCCGTGCGTCCTGATCGATGGCGCAGATATCGCCACCATCTGGAAGAGCGATCCTACCTCGGGGCTGAGCTCTGTCCAGAGGATCGAGCTTGTGTGTGCAGACAGTCCCACAGACAGACTGCAGGCTTAGAGTCGACCTTCTGCAAACAGCTGGGCTGAATCTTTACCCAATATCGCCCAATAGTATAAATAGAACAGCACAATGCAAGTTTCAAGGTTTGAGATTATCTGTGAGTTGTGCAATTTTAGTGATTTGTTCACCTTGCTTCCATCTTCCATCTTCCATGCAGTCCTTGAAAGTGTAGCTCAGAACAGTTGCTACTTGTGTGTGTGTGTGTGTATGTGTGTGTGTGTGTGTGTATGTGTGTGTGTGCGCGTTTATTCTACATTATTGAAAAGGAACTTATCTAGATGGAAATACAGATGGCAATCAGCAGTTGCTGTTCCAGTGTTTTACACTAGGGGCAGCGATGAGCCTTAACTGCAGCTCACAATGGCCAGCCGTCAGAGAGAAGAAGGACAAAAAAAAAAAAAAAGCAATCAGCCACACGGCTTCACAGAGAGGCCACATGATGGGACTGGCAAGGCGCGGTCGCAGCCATTGCCGATGCCGACATCAACGCCAACGTGTGCTTGGCTGTGCGCATCACGCCTTTGAATGTGCAGCTCCTCTCCATGTCCTCAGAGCTGCCAAAAGAATGCTGGCAAGCACAGCAGAGGTGGAGTGGATGGAAAACTACCAGATCTCTTGTCCCCGTCACTCTCTTCCCAGCCAGACTCTCTATCCCTCCCTCTCTCCTTCCCTCCCTCCTTCCCCAATCCCTACTTCTTCTCTCCTCCATTTATCTCTCCATCCACTTGGAGAGTGAGTAATGACTGATGCTTATTCAAGTCACTCAACTTTGAAAGCTGTGTACTGTGGATTTGTTTGTGTGTGTGTGTGTGTGTGTGTGTGTGTGTGTGGTCTCCCCAGAGGAGTTCTGAAGAAGATCGGTCAGTGGAGTGTGTTAAACTAGGGAATCTAACACCTGTTCTCCATTTGTGCTGAATCATTCTCTCTCTCGCTCTTTTTCTTTCTTTCTCTCTCTCTCTCTCTCTCTCTCTCTCTCTTCCTCTCTCCCTGTCATATCTATGTTTATCCACTTTGCCTTCCCCAATATCTGCTCCCATGTGTGGGAGTCTGGCTGATATTAAGACAGCAGGTTTGTTAACTCTCAAATATGCTGTGCGAATACTGCATAGCAACCTCCCTGAGGCTTTGATTTTCTACAGCCTGAGATGTGATGTGCAGGAGTGTAAGGTGTTTGTGTGTGTATGTATGTGTGTGTAATGTGTTATAGACCTCTTTGGCTCGTAGTTGTTATGAATAAAAGTGTGTGTGTGTGTGTGTGTGTGTGTGTGTGTGCGTGTGTGTGTGTGTGTGTGTGTAAGTGTGAGTGTGTGAAAATCCCTGCGGGTGTTGAGGGTATCGATGGTGATGGGCTTTGACGGTGGCCATGACACTCCCTCTGCCCTTGCTGCAGAGACCCCCACATCCACTGTCCCTGATGTCATACCTCACACCTTCACACACACACACACATTCAACATGCTTTGCCCAAACCCCATGCAGTCAGCTGCCTCCCAGAATCACATTAACAGCAGCCTGATCTCTGACCACCCACAGAGGGAATTATTCTGGCACAGTCCATCCATTTCTTTTTGCTTCATCATCATGAGTTTGAACATTACATCACTACTGTCACCAGCAGTATATTGAGTTGATTGACTTTGATGTAAATGCACATGTAGTTCGACACACTTTCCACCAGAGAGAGCTCTTGTTTCTGCTCCTGTGTAATGCTCCTACACACACACACACACACACACACACACACACACAGAAGCACACCACTTTTGATAAAGCGCTTTACTAATAGTGTTTATACATGTACTGCTGGTTCTGAGGGGAATCAGACGTGACTTTCTTTCACAGCAGGAGTCAGACATGCACTGATGGCCAATCATTCTGCCTGAGCTGCCATGCTGTCCTTGAGAGGGAATTGCACACACTCTCAGGCCAGAGCCTGAGCCTCATCAGAAAACACACACACACACACACATACTCACATGCACACAGTATTTTTAGTGAAACGTGGCTGTAGAATTTGGCTACAGCAGTAACAGGTGCTGTGTGTTTGGATGGAAAACTCTGTGTTTCCCCTCACCTTGGTGCAAACAGGGCTTTGTGTGTGTGTGTGTGTGTGTGTGTGTGTGAGTGTGTGCGTGTGTGTGTAAGGCAATAGTAGAGGGTCCACTGCTGCAGGTATTGATCTCTCCATGGCTTAAATTCCTTCCTCTGGCAGAGCAGACTATGAGTTCAATGTGCCCTTTCTCCAAAGGCAGCAAACAAACAGACAGACAGACAAAACAAATAAATAGATAGACAAAACAAACAAACAAACAAAAACTTCTCTGATCTCTTATTTTGAAACTTTATTTTGATTATTTGTCCTTGCAGCACCTTGGAGACGACCTTCGACTCCACGGTGACCACAGAGGTCAATGGGCGTGGCCTTCCCTCCCTCTCCAGTCGCTCCTCCCCCATGGCCTGGCGCCTGGGCCAATCGGCAAGTCCGCGCCTTCAGGCGGGCGATGCCCCTTCCATGCCCAGTGCCGGCTGTGCCCCATCACGGGCTGCGGCCGGAGGCAGCGGCGGAGGCCCGTCGAGTCGCTACGGCGGTGACCCCTCGCGCTACGTCTACAGCGCCCCGCTCCGGAGGGCGGCGGCCACCAGGGGAGGGGCAGAGGCTGGGGAGAAGGGCGGGCCGCCTGATGGCGTCGGACCCGAGGTGGATGTGGCTGGCTACATGAGTGATGGTGATCTGCTGGCGAAGAACGTGCGCTCCGACGAAATCACCAGCGGGTAAGCTAGCACATCACTCAAGCTTCAGCTCATTAGCACGTTGTTAGATTTTTCATGTTTTTTTTTTTCTAAAGCCAAACACATCTGTTATAAAACAAGTGCCAAGCATGTATTCTCCCTTTAATACACACCTTTTCACTTCCGCAGACATTACCCACCAATGTAACCCATCTTCCGTTACAACTAGCATTGCACACAAGTCAAACCATGTGAACACCCTGAGCACTGAAATTTTTTAAAAAAGAACTTGTAAGCCTGCTGGTCTTACAGTACGGTTACAGTAGACAGTACAGTCAGGAGCCCGTGCTGTGCCTCACATCAAAGTCAGAAAGAATTCAGAAAGAGAGTCTCAAATTCTTTTTGAGCTTGTGAGTGCGAGACATACTTAACTTCCCTTTGAAAATGCTCCAACAGCTTGAAGCTGCCTGTGCATCGAAAGGACGGCACACATAGGCTTGAGTCAGCCAGGGTGGCGGGGGAAATTTTCCAAACTCTGACTAAAGTGTAGGAGGCGTTCAGAGACCGTATAGGCAAGCATTACTCATGTTTGTTCACAGTGGTGATTAAGGGACCGAGGAACAGAGCACAGGCACAGCCGGCTATTATGATTGATTCGAGGCTTTTCAGGTAAAATGGCCGTATAGGGCTGAGGGAGGGAGGGAGGAAGAGAGAAAGGGAGAGAAAGAGTATAGAACTTTCACATTGCATCCTTATCATGCCAGTCTGTGAGAGATGAGGCGTTGCTCAGGGTCAATTCAGTGTGTGTGTGTGTGTGTGTCTGTGTGTGTGTGTGTGTGTGTGTGTGTGTGTGTAAGAGACAGATTTGTGTGTGTCCTGGCTTATTTGTGTGTGTGTGTGTGTGTGTGTGTGTCTAAGAGAAAAAATTGTGTGTCTGCTGGGCTGTGTTGGTCTGTGTGCATGTCTGAATTTCTTAAAGGGATTTGGAGTGAGTGAGTGAGTGTGAATCTGTGCATGCATGCATCTGTTGAGTTTGCTGCACTTTCTTTGTGTGCGTGCATGTCTGTTGCTGTAAGCTCTATGGCTGTGTGTCTATATGTGTATGTGTGTGTGTGTGTGTGTGTGTGTGTGTGTGTGTGCGCGCGCGTGCGTGTCTACATTGTGTTCTTGAGTTCTCTAGTTGTGCAGTGATGAATATCTCCAGGGGGACACTGAACTGAGTAAATGCCACCTCCATCATACATGCTTTTCCTTTAGTTGTGAAAGGTTAAACGATTCCCCGCCATCTCTGCATTCAGCGTGTCCACACTGACAGTGATTAAAAGACTGGAGCCGAGGAACCAGGAGTATTTAATGTAGTTGTGCTTTGGCATGAGACTTTGATGAACTAAATTATGTTGCTAATTAGCTTATAGCTGATGCTCCTCGTCTCCCTCCAGCTAGATCTGATTAATGGCTTCCCGTCACCCAGTGCTATGAATGCGCATACAGCCACACACATACATACGCACATATATGGAAATAAAGTACATATATTTTGTCTTCTCTTTTGCATGTTCTCTTTTTCTTCCCTCCTCACATACACACACACACACACACACACACACACACACACACACACACATATACTCTGGCAGATTTGCTCTCTCTCTTCCTTGTACAATTGTTAATCCATGAAACAACAAATTAAACACTCACACACATAACTACATGTCCATGAATACATGCTAACACATTTATCACGAAGCACATGCACATGCACACGCTCACATGCACCGGATCAGTGACCCTCCGCCCGTCCCTCCACAGGTACCTAACAGATGGCGGGCTGCACCTGTACTCACGGAATGTGGGCCGGGCTCCTGACTTGTCCTCTGCCAGAGAGGTCATCCAGCGCGGCCTCAAGGAGGGAGACACCGACAGGTACACACACGCATGCACACACACACACAAACACACACACGCACACACACACGCACACACACATACACACATACCCTCTCCTCATTTTTCCTGCATTTTATCTCCCTGCAGTGCCTGGGCTGGATTCAAAGAATTATTTTCACTGACAAATGATGCGGTCTGGATAGTTGTTTCACTAATAAGGATGTAGCCTCCAAAAAGATTTGGCATTTAAATGTTTTTTTTTATTAATGGATTAGTTATTGAGTTCCAGGTTTTAATAAAAAACATCACCAACTATAAAAGTGAATAAACATTTTAGCAATGTTGTTAAGTTTGGCTAAAATCAATAGACAGAATTCTTTATCCTGGTACTTTTGATGTCTAGCAGTTCCACTGGCAATCAATTAGACTGAGAGACTAATGGAATAAGGATGCCTCTGACAGCTCTCATGGCATGATGGATAGTTTATGATAAGTAATAGTTCGGAAGGTGTTTGCCGGAAGTAGGCAGACAAGTGGCTCCACCGAAAATATAGACCCTCTTTACTCAGACACCTTCTGTCAAGATGCTAATGAATCTGCGGCACTTGCCGGAAAACGCTGGCTGTTTTTAGTTTTGGGAAACATCTGCGAAATTGAATTCACTGCTCTTCTGGCTACCTCCACCAGTGTTTTTCAATTACCTAAGGCTAGTGAATCCATAAATTCACAGTTTAGTGAAGTTTCCAGCACATCAAACGGAAATTGAGTGTGTGTGTGTGTGTGTGTGTGTGTGTCCAGGCTCTACTTCTGTAACATTCATTTGTGTGACACACTGCAGTGTGTGTCTAAGTTTTATTAACCATGACATGTCATGAACATGTGAAGTAATGTTTGGTTTATGCCATCAGTCTTCCATGACTTGAAAAAAAGCTGCTTGTCGGATGCGAAAGAAATGGCTGCCAACTCAGGAAGAACAAAACAAAACAAAACATTGTTTTCCTCCAGTGGCGGAATGTGTATTGATCCAAAGGAGATTGAAAGAAGAGGGACTCTGATTCATTTTTAATGTCACATCAACAATCCATTCACCTCAGCTGCACTCCTTCAGTCAGTCAGTCACATACTGTATATGTTGCATCGATTCAGTCCTATGATCCTCGTCTGAAACCAAAATAGCATTATTAACCTAGTGCTGCTCCTGAGTCTCATTCTGATGTCCTGGTTTGAGTCTCTATCTAATTTCTCTGTTTGGTTCTAAGTCTCTTGACTTAGAGACAGATACTGTCAGACTTTTCAGATGTTAGATATACTCTTGTCTTCTGGCTGTGATGAAAAGTACGACTCCAATTTAATACTTGGCATGTGCTGCTTAAACATGTTAAAAGATTGAAGTGTTATGGAGCATCCATGGTGGTGTTGAGTACCAGCAGCGTGACACTGTACAAGCTACAGCAGAGTCCCCTATGCAAGCTGCCAGCGAGAGCCTCACTATGCCACATAACCCCACTTCTACTGGAGTAAATACTCCTCTCCACTTTCTCATTATGCCATATCAACCTCTCTCTCTCTCTCTCTCTCTCTCTCTCTCACCCCACACAAACCCACACACTCACTCATAGACACAGACACTCATAGACTCTTTCTGTCCATCATAAAACTTTTCTTTCAGGAGTTTGGAAAACTCCATGGAGATTATGCCTGCAGCACAGCACAGCACAGCAGAGCTGCCTGATTGTGTGACCGGCCAGGCTTGGCTCTGCTCTCCCCAGCCCCCCATCCTCCATCCTGTCACATCACTGAAGAGAGTTTGCTCTCTCAGGACGCCGGTGTGGAGGAGGAAGGAGTCCTGGAATTTTTCCTCTTGCAGACAGACTGCCACATACAGCTCCCCCTGAGCCTGAGTTTTAACTTTGAACTTTTTCAGCTTAATGTTAAACCTCTGCGTCCAGTGTTTATGTTTGGGTCTCTGGTTGAGTTCCTGCCTCCCTGACCAATTACCATGCCTAATTGAGAGGATAAACACGGAAGAATTAACTATTTTCCACCCCTCTATAAATGAATGAAGGAGAGAGAGAGAGAGAGCTGGCTGAGAGATGGACTGGGAGAAAAAGTCCTGGTAGAGGGAGAGAACTGAGAGACACAGACAGTGCAATAGAGGGAGAGAGAGAGAAATGCGAAAGAAAGCAGGAGCAGAGAGAGGGAGAGAGAGATTCTTTGAAGAGGAATATCTCCATGGGGACTCATTATGGCAGAAGTGTTGTCTGCCAGGCGTTTCCTGTGGTGTGCCGCTGATTTTGGGCTTTGCTGCTAAATTCATCTGCAGTGAAAATAATGCATGTTTGTCTGACGCATCACATCGGAAGTGTACTCTGCTGAACAGTCTTCGATAATCCACACCAGTACACACAGAAATTTGATGAGTCATTTGTCACCCCTTGGCTTCAAACAACATACAAAGAACTATTGTCTTTTTAGGCAATTGTTGTCATTGAAATGCATCATAGATTTTTCCCCAACTATGTAGCTTTAGCTTTGGAATACTGGGTGACGGTGGCATAGAGGCTTAAAAACATGGCTAGGATTTATTAGCCTGGATATTGTGGGTTTGAATCCTGGCTGCCACTGTTGTGCCCTTGAGCAAGGCACTTAACCCTAAATTGCTCTAGGGGAGTCTAGCCCTGAACTAACTGACAATTGACACAATTCATAATATTATAAATGTAATATAAAATATATGTTATTTATATTGTGATTAAATTCTCTGTGGACTTGGTGTTGCTCAGCTTCAGATGCAGTTGCACCAGCTGGAGAACCAGCACATCAAATATGTGCTCCACTCTCGGAGTACTGAGAGAAAGGAGAGAGAGAGAGAGAGAGGACAAGAAATCAGTCTAAACATGCATAAATAGGATTTCATCAAACATTTGTTTATGACTCCAGTAGCTTGCACTAAGCATTTACCGCATAGCAGGAGCAATAGTTGTGGAATTGGACATGTCATATTAATTGACATCGACGTGTGAGATTGGATTGGATTGGACAGAAAAGACGGACCAAAAACATGTCTGCATTACATTAAAATAAATTGGATGTCTTTGGGAGAGTGAGCGAAGCAGATGAGTGACTTAGCATTTGTGAGCATACTCACAGAGAGAAGTGGGAAAAAATCATTACATGGAAGATAACCTTGCAAATGACCTACTTGGAAAATACCCAGGTTTGCTTTGCGAAAATAATTGGTGTGTGTGTGTGTGTGTGTGTGTTTGTGTGTCCTCCACAGTGTTTGTGTGTGTTTTTGTTCGGGCAGTCCTTACATTCTCTGTCCACTGCTGTCAACAAACCATCTGTGTGTGATGACTGCCTGCTGAGCTCCAGGCATTAGCCCAAAAACACACACACACACACACACAGAGTGAGACAGCAGAGCGAGACAGCAGAGTTGAGCAGGTTCTCACACGGCCACTGTGAGCACACGCCTGTTTCAATTTAGCATTGCCCTTTCAGAGAATTGGATTTTAAACTCAACAACTTGGCAGTTTGCCCCAACATTTGGACTTAATGAACAGAAGCTGTTTCGATCACCTTTTCGGTGGTATGTGTGGTGCTCCGAATGAGACAGGCAGACAGAGATGTTGATCCGATCCATAATTCAGAACTAATGAACAACTCCCTTAAAGAAGTTACTACTCTCCAGAAACATGCAACAGTTTTTCTCAGCCTTTTTGTTCGAGCGGAATATGCATAATCTGTGTCTTGTTAAAATGGTGGTTTGATAATCTGTGTATTTAGAGTATTTAATTTCAGTCAAATTCCAGCCACTGCTGTCAAAAAAGACCCAAATGATGGATATCAAACAGATACTATTAATTGTAATGTAAATGAGAAAGTCAATCTTTGGCTTCTGGAAATTTCCGATGCTTAGGAGACAATGCAAGCTGTCTTGAGTGCCCCCCTCAACACCCTTCTTCATACACACTCTCACTCACACATACACACACACACACACACACACACACACACACACACACACCACCCTCCGCATGTCTATAAATACCATCATGCAACATAGATGAGGCCGTGCTGGAAGGCAGCTCTGTCAAGCGAGGTCATGGAAGCAGGAGCCGACGCGTTCCAACACGAGGCGGGCGAAAGGATGAATAAGTAAAAGCCGGCTGCTTTTAGCGTCCCACTCCACTCCACTCCACTCCACTCCACTCCACTCCGGTCCACTCCACTCCCGCCAGCTCAGCCATCAGCCCCACAGAGAGACCTGGAGGCCCCAGAGATAAGGGCTTAATGCTTTTAATACTGAAGTCTTTACACATTATCACAGCAAACTAATTTTGCTGTGCCAGTCTCCAGATTCAAGGCCTGTGCCACTAAGACCTCTTTTCTAATCCGTTTTGTTCAGTTGGACTGCAACGTCCAGACAAAGTCCAAGCCTTATTTTACCCACCCTTTGGATGTGAAATATTTCACATGTTTAAATTGGTATTTCTATCCAGATTACATCTGACATGTCGTATGTTACTCTGCTGAAGTGGCACTGAATCTAAGAACTCAAAGTTTATTCTCATAGATTTGTTGATAGGTGTTATGAAAGCAAAATTCTAGCTATATTCACTTGAGCCTGTATATACAATATATAGCCTGACATGGAATGTACTTCACAAATGCTCTAATTGTCTCTGAACCAAACTAGCTATATTATCTATAATTTGGGTCAGTTAATGCAGGATCCATTTTGGTTTAAATTGGTGACAGTTTACTGCTGTATTTCTAGCCTATAGTGATAAATCATGATGGGTCAAAATTGTTAAAGCACCAGAGCACATTCATTCTGAAGATTCACTACAGTTGTAATAGTTGCCTTTATTGAGGTGGGTAGAACTGGTGTTGTATGGCTGATCAGTGGACTTTGTGTATTATATAGGAAAGCACAGAATCTGTGAGAAAAGGACTGGAAACTGAATAGGATGTTGCTGAGACTGGGCATGTTAAAATTCGGGATCACTGTGTGTGTGTGTGTGTGTGTGCACGCACGCAGTTGTGCATGTGTGCAAGATGCCTTCTATGGCTTGTGTTTGAATGCTCTTTTTGTGTTGTGTGTGTGTGTGCGTGCGTGTGTCTTAGTTCCACAGCAGGCAAGCCAGCTTGTATATAGCGACGAAGCACTATATAAGAGCACTCTGCTTCTCTAAGCACAGAGGGGATTTAGCTCTCATTCTGCAAAGTCATTCACAAAGACAGTTATGACTTCACACAAGTCTTCTCTGTCCATGGCCCAGATGATCCAGAGAGGCTGGCTACTGAGACCGGGCCTTTGCTAAGCCAAAATGCTAATAGTAATAATAATAATAATAGTATTTCAACACCAGCTCTACACATTTATCCACTCTTTCGGTTGGGGAGATAAGAGAAAAGGGAAAAAAGTTTTCTCTTACTGCATATTTATGTTTGCTTACTTAATGGGGCAATGCCTTGCCTAATTATATATATATAGATACAGAATTATCTCTGAATGAATTTTTGCTGTGTGAATTTGGCTTTTGTAAATGTGTGTGTGTATACCATTCTCAATCTCACATACACACACACAGACAGACAGGCTTTCACGTAAAAGTGCAAACTGACAGAGAGAGAAAGCACTAATTATGATATAAATTACCATAGCTATGCTTCAGTCATTTCAATATTCATCACTGCTGGTCTGTTAAGTAAATTGTTTAATGTTCCATCAAAGAACATTTTTACAAAGTTCACTCTCTAACAACATTCACCCATGGCCATTTATCCATCAATCAGCCATCAGTGTGTGTGTGTTTTTTTTTTTTGTCTATGGAGTAAACTCAGAACTTACATTACTGTCTAATGGCCTGTGAAACATTGGCCTCTGAGATGTATTTCTGGTTGGGTTTGCGTTTTTGTTGTGGTTGCAGTAAAGTGATCATGATTACTTTTGAATGGGCTATGCTGTTCACCAACACAGCTAAGGCACAGCTGAAACCACACACACACACACACATGCGTATACACACACATGCATGCAAACACACACACACACACACACACACACACACGTGACTGAGAGAGACTACAAAGCAGAGAGTACAGAGGCATGCAGTGTGTGCTGGTCAGGGTTGGCAGCGGGGAGCCCTGGGATGCGTCCATTTGGCAAACAGCTCCACTCCTCTTTCTGTCTTTTTCTATCCCACTCTCTTTCTGACTGTCACTGTTTGCCAGCCTCTCTGACTCTTTCATATGTACACACACAGACACACTCACACGCATGACTGTTTGCGTGTATACATACACTCTCTCTCTCTCTCTCTCTCTGAGGAGCAGACACAGGCCTGCTGTTCAGTGCTGTGGGAACAGCTTTCTGCTGTCTGGCACCACTGCCAGAGACGAGAGAGAAACAGGAATGGAGAGAGAAGATAGAGATGAGAGAAAAAGAGAGAAGAGAGGGAGGAAAGGAGAGGAGGGCGAGGAATGCAGAACAACTCGAGACAGCAGGTGGTTTCGGAGGGGAAGTCCTCTGTGAGGCAGTGACAGACATCTCTCTAGGTGGCAGATAGCATCAACAGGCATTTGGCATTCACCCAACATAAAAGAAAAGAGTTAGCTGCATAAACTCTCATGCGCCTCTTAATCTGAAGTGAATGTAGCAGACAATCCCTGTCGCCTGTGATGTACTGTATCTTGAAAGGAACATGATGCTGAGTGATATTAGTTTAGACGTGCTGGGTGAAATCTTTAAAGGTTGCCTTGAAGATTCCAGAGATAGTATCAATTGCATTCTCTTTACATAGATTTCTTTTTTTCTTTTTTAATTATTTTTGTTGTACCACAAGTGATTCCACAGTGGTTCTTTACTCATGTTCACTTTCAACTTTTGCTATGTAAAGTCCTAGAGGCAGAACAGAGTTGTTAACAGTAATGACTTAATAATGGCTTCCAGTCAGAATGACTCATGGCTGGGTTGTCTTTTAGACATTAAAATGCACAAAGGAGGGATTAGGTCATCACATGCAGTCAATATCTGCCTCAAGCAGGGGGTCACAGTGTCACAATGTCTTCATGAATCATCATGCAGTTAGTCACATGTGGATCAGTAAACTCAAACTGTGTTAATTGTTTCTGTGGTTTTAATAGTCTTTTAAAAGCATTTTATGAAATGTGAGAAACCAAAGGGAGCGAGAGGACAGAAACTGTTCCAAATACAGTAGCATGCTTTGTCAGATAAGCTGAGAGAGCCTTACAGCTGAAAAGACTAGCTGATAAAAAAGCTCATGCTTTTGTGTTTGTGTTTTGTGCAACAGTTCCAAATCCTCGCTGAGGCCGTTACAAGTTCCTAAAGCAGCACACCTGCAGTAGTTGTCCCTTCTCTCTTCCCCTCCTGTGACTTCTAATCAACCTCCAGCCGTTAGTCTCATGAATGTTTAAGATGCCTCTCCCTGCCACTCTTGAAGTGCCACATGTTATACAGTAGCAATGTTTGCTAGAAGGCATCCAGACATCCAAGTCCCACTGCTTCCCACCCTTACCCTAAAAAACCCTACCTCTTCAGGCTCCACTCCAAATGACACTGATTTATTAGTAACAGGTACAATAAATTCAGATATATTATGATATATCTGATTCTGATATACAGTATATATACTGCATGTACCAATGTCTCTAAAGCAATAGTTTCTAACCAGTTACATTAAAAAATAAATTTAATATGTAATTTTTTTCAGTCTACCATCTCTCCATACATATTCCGTTGTATATTGTAGCCTATTTAGAGAGTCAGGGCTATGTTGCTGATTAGCATCTTGAATGGGTAAGTGCTGTGACAGTACATTAGGAAGAGGAAGTTGTCCTTGAATATCTAAACAGGATCCAGGAACTTGTTGTTTTCCTGAATCACAGCAGATTGCGCTTCTGTTCCTGCCACATGTGCAGATGAGATGCTAATTGCAGGAAAGCAGAAGCGGGACTGAGGCAAGGCAGAGGCTAGACACGTCTCTTCTGCACACCTGTGCTGTCCAGCCAGCTCCTGTCCAGTCATAGTCAGACTGTAGGAGGGAAAGAGTGATGTCTGTGTGTGTGTGTGTGTGTGTGTGTGTGTGTGTGTGTGTGTGTGTGTGTGTGTGTGTGTGTGTGTGTGTGAGTGAAGGGGGTGGGGGTGGAAATAGCTAGCAGACACAGCCACAGATGAAGCTAGCGTTTCTCATCAGTCAGTGCCGCAGACTATGTCTTCATCCGCTAACCTTAATGTTCACCTGCCCATGGCCGATCAATGCGCATGAAAAGACAAGAGGGCTGATAGAGAGACAGAGATTAATTTGTTTTGCTTCACTTCAGAGACATGTTTGTAGCTGGATACTTATACTCATGTATTTTGATAGTAACACATTCTTTTTTTGTGGCAAGGCTATGTGACCTTTTTTATTTTTATTTATTTATTTATTGTTCTGTTCTGAGATCTTATTCTCAGATCTGGAATTGAATAATAATTACCTGCTTTGATGTCATTTGTGTGCTTCTGCGGTGGCCCTGTCTCCTGCAAATAGAAATTAATGTGTGTCTCATCCCAGCTAATGTGATTTAGGGTTTGGAAATGGTTTTTGCTTGCTGAACTTCCATAATATATTTATCATTATTATCTCAACCAAGGAGGCTTTGTTTTCAGTGTGGTTTGTACTGTATGTCTGTAAATAGGATTATTCAAAAGTTGTCAACTGTCAGGAAAGTTTTGTGCAAAGGTGTAACATGGGTCAAGGAGGGAACTGTGATCTCCATAATCTCTGTGCAACACCTTGGCAAATTTAGCTTCACTTGCACTTCTTTTGCTAAATATGAATTCTGTTGTGAAGTATTTTGGCTTAGCAAAGGCCTGTTGTTGTTATATTTCATAAAGTTCAAGTATCGTTCAAAATAAGACATTTTTCAGACTGAGAGAGAAAACTGATCACCCACAATCAGTCAATACTAAAATAAACCAATGGGCACAGTTCAATGCATGGAACTGAATTTAAATTTATGTACTCTGGTAGTGTTCAGCCACCCGTTCCTCCATCTATTCTTCTTTCTTTGAGAAAGTTTCCGTTCAACACTTTTAATCTTTTTCATCGACCCCCTGGATGTGCTGATAATCACCGTTCCCATTACCAGGCTCGCATAGATCATTTTGGATGATCTATGTAAGGCTTTCTTCATTTTTCTGCTCAGGGATCTATCTAGCTGTCAACCAAACTGCCATTATCAGAGAGTACACCGAAAACATTGAGGCAGTATGCTGTATAACTGAGGATATTTTAGCTTTTGCTGCACTCTGCAGATGTGCCAGCAGTGTGGTGCTTGAGAATATGATCCAGATGGCGCTCAGGGTGGCTGAGGCAGATGCCAGACCTCCACCATGGCAGGAAAGTAGCCAGGCATTAGTGGCAACACAAGCCCTGGCTTCTGGCTTGACTTGCATTTGGGCCATGAGAACTGTCCATATTTTCCCTCTGTTTCAGACAGAGAAGGAAGCAATGGCATTATTTATTTATTTATTTTCTCTTTGTCTCTCAGTGTACTGTAATCTCCTGACTCTGCGCCATGGACTGTGACAAGGTCTGTCTTATCCATCCACACAGCCAGTCTCACACACACACACACACACACAGTTGAATGTCCAGCTGTCTCTGGAGCATCAACAATGTCGTATAGCCCAGTGGTCCATAGAGGTTCAGCAGCGTTCCACTGGACTGCCCAGTCTTATCTCTGTCAGCTCATCAGCCCAGCTATGCAGCCATCTGTATTCTAGCAGCTAAGCCTTTCTCCCAACATGTCTCCCAACTAGGAAAAGCAAGTCAGATGTGAAGACTGAATCCCTGGCTATAGCAGAAGGTTGAAATTTGTTTTTGTTTTTGTTTTGTTTATTTGTAATTCAAATTTGTATTAAACACAGTAAGCAACATTATTTGATACACCATAAAGAAAACAGAAAATGAAACATCAGGCATCAAAACCAGGACTAAAATTTGTGATCAAACACTTCCATCAGTGCCAACAAAAACGCTTGGCCACATACATCATGCATCTAAGCACTTTTCAGAGCTGTGACCTGGCATATTAATTATGAATCACGGAATGGATGCACAGGTTTATGTCTAATTTATGAGTGCAAGTATAGCTGCGTGTTTGGAGCCTTGCATTCACAGACACACACACAAACTATTCATCCCCTGCATAAGTGCTTTGTGTATCCTCAACTTGATGATTGGTCCTCTTCTTCCTTATTTGAAGTCCAACTTCAACCTTGATTGGGTGAAGAGGTCTCAGTCTCATCTGTGACTGGTTGTAAACTTGTGACTGCAGACTGCTTATTGGAGAGAAGAAAGTGGTGGGAGTGAGGGGGGACGGTGGTGGAAGATGGATAGTAGCATGGAATGGATGGAGGAGACAGGGAGTGGGAGGTGTGAGACTGTGTGTGTGTGTGTGTGTGTTGTGGTGGTGGTAGTGTGTGTGTGTTGGGGAGGGGGGGTAGAAAGAGAGACAGAGAGGAGAGGCTCCAGAGGAATAAGACAGAACTCTGTAGAGTCTCCTCATAGCTCCGGGTCGCCACACAGCTGAACAAGTAGGCTGAGCTCCACTCTCCGTGCTCGTCCTTCCTCCTTCCCTCTCTCTCTCTCTCTCTCTCTCTCTCTCTCTCTCTCTCTTGCACGCGTTCTCCAGCAGTCAGCCTGGCCGAACCCTTCCTCTGCAGAACATAGCATCAATCCACCTGAGGTGAGTCCGCTGCGTGCTCCACCAGCTCTTTTATCGATTGGTATTCCTTTAGCACCCAGTGGTGACAAGCCGGTTGATTGGTTCTGACTGAACTAGAATTTGAAGCCTGTTCAGGTTTTTCTTTTGTTTTGTTTTGTTTTCTTTTCTTTTCTTGTTTTAATCACTTTTTTGTTCTTGTTCTTTTCTCTGTCTTTGCAAGATGAACAAGGCATTTCAAGGAACTGAAAAGTGAAGGCCAGTAAGGGAAAGCCTCGATAGACCAACAGTTTAGACATTTTTATCCGGATCCCAGCCAGCCCAGAGACAGATTTCACCCAAAGGCAGCTGCTTTCTTTGTTCATTGCTGCTTTGCTCGTGTGTAATTGCGAGAGCATTTTGGCTCTGTATCATCAGCGTGGATTATGCAGTGGACAAATAGGGTCATGCTGTGGTCACTCGCTTCCAATTACTATCCTGTTATTTTGTTCCAATGCATTCATCTTTTTTTTTTAATAGATGTTCAAGGGGATCATTTTAAGTCTTTTTTTTGGAGTTTGGAGGTTGGAATGTTTAAAACTGTCGTGTCATTGTAGCTCTTTGTTCAGTGACACATTAGATCAAACTTTAATGCATGTTCTTTCCTCAGTGAGACACACATTAAAATCCATCAGACATTCTGACAGCTATTTTCTCAACATGGGGGAAATAACTTTATCAAGTGTTGGCTCAAGTTGGGAAAGAAAATTGACAGAGAGACATAGTGTGTGTGTGTGAGAGAGAGAATGAGATTGAAGGAGACAGTCATTGCAGGTTGCATGGCATTGTGTTGAGTGGTTGACGTCTCTCTTTCCCAGTCTGGGCGAGATTTTCATTTTAGTTGGAGCAGTTATATAAGTGGCCCTGAAGAGAGTGGGTCACTGTCTTTCTTTTAGTGTCTGTCACCAGCATCAGCAGAGGAAACAACGGCATTGTCACAGGGCCTGTGGTTAGAACATTCTCTCTCTCTCTCTGTCTCTCTTTCTCTCTCTCTCTCTCTCTCCTTTTCCCTTCTATATCCTCTCTCTCTCCATGTTTCTCTCCATTTTATGCTGTGTTAAATATTACATGAAAGCATTTCTGCATGGTTGAATGTGGCCTGTAATTTCCATTCTGCTGGAAAGTGCTTGTTACAATACACACATTCCCTCAATATTCTGACATTCTGATTTTTACTTCACGTCTAATTTTTACATCACTCACGACTTGAATGAAAGTCTGTATCAAGGCTTTTTTTCCTGTCATTTTCTTTCCCTACCCAATTTCACCTGTAATGTTAATAGTGTTAAATGGAATAGTAAATGGAATAGTAAAGAGTGTTTTTATTACTCTTGGACACCAGAACAGGGTTGAGAATACCTACCTGCTTATCGTTGTGCTGTGGTAGCAATATAAATGAAGTGCTTTTTTATCAGGGCTCAGGAACTGGTGATGTGAGGACAGGGAGTGTTGCAAGGGCAAAGTCGGCATCATCCTGTCCATGTCTTAAGGGATTTGCTGACTGTCAGGCCGTTCTTAGCAGATTCAGTCAGGGGCGGGTGCTCAGAGACATGCAGTAATGAAATATTCACGCCTTACAGGCCAGCTCTAAGGCCAGCTCTCTTGGGGTCCTAACGCCTCCCAGCACCATTAGCCAGTAACAGTTTTAGGCCCGAACCTCATGGTTGTGTATCCACAATGAAATTCTTTCACTTGAAAGGAGCTATATTGTCGTGTCTGTTTATTATAACTAAGCTGATTGTACTTGCAGATATGGACACACATTGTACATTGTGTATACACAGTTTCAACATGAACTTAGTCATGTTAAACAGATAATATATTAAATTTCCTCAGTGTTTTACTAGTGAAATAAAAAGGGTGCTGTTGTTACAAGTATAAACAATGGTAAACTGTATTTTTTATGTATAAGAACTGTTTATAGGCCCATAATGGTTGATACATTAAACAATTGCAATGGGAAAACTATATACATTGTATTCTTGTTTGTCTATTACATAGTAATTACATAGTAATACATCTCAAACAAAGGGTATCTCTCAATATTAGGAGGTGAACATTTCAAGTAAATCCTGTCATTTTGTCATTTTATCAAGTGCAAGTGCTGGTGTTACCGGTGACTTGCCATCAGCAAGACGTAGGGGCTGTGGTGATATTTTGTAAGCTGTAAAATCAAGGACAAAATATTTATCAGCAATGGCTTACCTTAGACAAGTTATTTATGAGAGAGGCTGACATAATCACCCCAACTCTAAATTATTTGAAGGCCAGAGGGATTTCAAGACCAAAGCTCATTATTTTACACTGATGTAAAAGTCTAATTGATATTTCAGAGAATGGTGCTGGTGAAGACTAGACCTATTGTGTTTGGAAGGCAACAGGGACAAGTTAGTTAAATAGTCTCACATCTAGAGATCTGCTAGAGATGGGAACAATGGAGACTCCAACACAGTCTCAATCCAATGTGATTAGAATAATTATGAATGTACTTTTCAGAACAAGAGTTTCATTATTCATAAAATGTCCAAAGCAGATTTTTTCAGCAAATTCTGGTTTAGCTCAGTAGTTTTCACCAATATCAGCAGCAAGATTCCAATAAGACTCCAATAAGACGCTGATGAAATGGCTTAGTGCTCAGACTTTCCCGATTATGAATGATCCCCGTCTTCCATGCCAGCAGTCTCATCAATGACGTCCTACCCTGCCACTCAATATCACATTGACTCTTGTTGCCAGCTCATCATTCATAAGTCACTTGGACTTGATATATGGGCTTAAGCCTTAACTTGGATCACAGATAGTTAATAGCTTTCCACACTGTGATTGATTGTGCTTGATTATGGTATAGTGATTAGATATGAAATGAAACATCAGAGCACAAGACTTTGCTAAACGAGAGGTTAGTGATAATTTACAGCTTTTGGATATACTTATACTGAGTAAAATCGGCATTTGCCCAGTTACTACTTTAATATTTGTTTCATTTCAACTGCAAACATCTTATTCACTGACAGATATTGTGCAATTGGCCAGTGCTTGAAAGCTTTCTCTGAGCACCTCATAAGTGACAGGCTTAATGCTGTAACCATGAATCTGCCTTATGAAATGTGATGAGCATCGTATAAATGAGTATAAAAGTGCTCAGCATGAGTGTGAAAGTGCCCCAGCTCTTAATCAGCCATCTGGCATTCCAGGAGGACAGAAACACTTGTCACGCTCCACACTGCATGTCATAGCAAAAAGAAAGACAAATAATAGATATAGTCCAATTTACAATAATTTAACATGGCAGTACGCAGTACGTCACATATTTTGAAGTTTGTTTCTATAGGCAACTCAAGTGTTAGTATATATCTTCTAATTAATTGTTTTAATAGGTTATGTGAAGGACAGATGGGCAGAGCATAGTGGTCATTCAAACTAACTGCCCAGACTATGCCCTATGTAGTTCTGTGCCTCTAGGTCGAAAATGAAAAAGAAACAAAGATTAGCCACTAGACAAAATAGATTGTGAGATGTAAACACTATTAAACAAAAACAAAAGTGCTGGTGTTTGTAGGAGTTGCTCATGTTTCTTCCTCAGTACAAAGTAGATTTCTGCCATGTTTTTATTTCTTTCTCCTTGTTGCCCTCTGAACACATCTTCTGACTTGTCCCCATGAGCTTTTGTAATGGCCGTGACATTGAAGACAGGGATTTTTCAAAGCCTGTCACAGCCCAGGAATCAGCCCTGCTCAAACCTTTCAGTCCTCCTTTTGTTCTTGGCTGTCATCAAGGTTTTTAGTTTCACTGGAGTGTCTTGCACCCCCCGATCCACTGTCCCGTGAAGAACACTGTCTAGAGATTCCGCTAGGGCCGTGGTTATAGTTGGCCCTGTTGATTCCACACAGGCTGCGTGTGTGTGTGTGTGTGTGTGTGTGTGTGTGTGTCTGCACGTGCATGCATGTGTATACGTTTGTCCTTGCACATGTGTCCAAGGTTATGATGGAAGGTTCCAGTGCAGAAAAGCAGAAATAGAATGGAGAAAATATCAGGGTGACCTGATAGGAAAGGACATCTCTGCAGACATGGAGAGTGTACACACACATACACACACACACACACACACTTTGTGGCAGTCTCACTGCAATAGCTCCACTTTCCCCTTTGGAGTGATAGTAAGTGCACCTGACAGGATGGAATGTTTCCAGTGGGCTGAGGCACGCAGAACTCCAATGGTAAAACAACCATGAGTGTTTACCATTTCTGAGTTCCTCCCTGTCTGACGCGAGGCAACTCAAGGCAAGATGCGCTAAACACTGCCTGATGGGAAGAGATTACACATCACAGAAAGCAAGGCTTCCAGGCGATTGATTTTTCACAGCTTTGTGTGTGAGCCGTCCGCTCTTTGGGCAACACCTTGCTCCTCTCCTTCTCATAATGGACCATTTAACTTCACTTTGAATCGACAAACATCAAACCATCACGCTGTGCCGGCATCTAGTAAACCAGTCAATTGAGCGTCTTGTGTTTTTGCTTTTTTGTACTGATCTGTGACCTGTGAAAGAAAAGCTGTGTTTGAAAAGGGGCTAGAATCACACTGTGTTCATCAAAGTATGACTGAAATGTTTTGACATCGTCATGGTTGGCAGAAAGTATTAAAAAGTGCCATAAACCTTTGATTTGAGAGTGGGTTGTCCGAAATAAAAGAATGTTCTAGATCTTTAAACTTTAAATATTAATGTTAACGCAATGTTTATTGGTGTCTTTTAAGTAGATTTGGACTAAAGTGTCTGCAAAGAACTATAAAAATGCAAACAAGATTTTATGAGTTGATCCCTTCTTTTACCTTGAACATTATGGAGACGCTGTAATGGAAAAGATGACGAATGAAAGGTTGAATAAGAAATAGCTGACAGAAAAAGGAAAGAAAAGGACATCTTGATAAGAGATATTGCCAATCCCTGGTCTGGTTTCCATTTCTCTCTAAAAAAAATGCATTTAGCTGGCCAGTCAAATGGCCTTCCTTCAGACTGATGAATTTCCCAAATCCAATTATAGATTTTGAATTAGGCTCACTACATTCCATCTCTCACTGTAATAAACGAAAACATTCAGCTGTATATTAATATATTTGGAAATTGATTCTGTGTCATATACAGCATATGTCCTGCAACCCCAGTTTTTAAAACTGAATCCTTTGAATCCTGAAAACACACACACACACATACACATACACACACATGCATGCAGACGCACACACACACACATGCATGCATTGTGATAACCTGTAGCTGCTTATCTCAAAACTGTTCATATCACACACTCTATTTATAATGTAGAACTTATTTGTACTTTGAACCAAATGGTAAAGGCCTAGCAGAGGCTCTCTCTCTCTCTCTCTCTCACACACATACACACACACACACACAAGCACACACACAAACACAAACGCACGCGCACACACACACAGAAAGAGAAAGAAAAAGAGAGAACTCACACAACCCTATTTCTTCATGTCTGTCTTCATATATGTTTTATCTAGTGTGTTTTCTGGTGTGTCTTACAGCCCTATCTCAGTGTGACGCCCACACACACACACCCACAACAGATTGCACAGACCTTTTCAGCGGAGTAATTTTTTCTCATTTCTGCTCTCTGTCTTCAGCTTTCTCTCCTCTCATCTGATGTGAATTATACATTGGCACCCACTAGCTCTGTATTTAATTGGGTAGTAGAGAAAGGCCTGTTGTAGGCTTGGACTCAGCATCAAATATGGACTTTGCATTTGTCTTGATCTAAAAATGTAAGATCACGTCAATCCCAGGGTAATGTGGTGCATGAGCCGAGGAGATATTTTTGAACTGTGGAATTGATTGCAATTTTCATTCTCTGTTAGCTTTATGCATGGGTGTGCATATGCGTGTGTGTGTGTGTGTGTGTGTGTGTGTGTGTGTGTTTGTGTGTGTATGAGAGTTTCTCTATAGTGTTAATTAACTCTGGGAACATGATTATCTCCCTCAGCTTTACATTGAGTCTCTGTGGGGTAGAGGTTCCTGTTGACCCTCAATGCACACTCTCTCTCTCTCTCTCTCTCTCTCTCATACACATACACACACACACGCACACGCACACACACACACACACACAAAAATCATGCCTGTGCACACAGAGACCAGGACATCAGAAACAAATGTGTTGACATGACTACAAGGAGGATGTTTTTGTCTAGCACCCAGGAGGAACAAGAGGAGAGAAGAATGGCCTCATAAGCAGTGAGGGAGACAGAGAGAGGCCAGTGAATACATGTACACATCATTAGAACATAATGTATGGACCATCTGATAGGAGAAAATGAGTTTGCAATGGACACAAGCCCTTTATGGACAGAAAGAGACCTTTACCACTACAGTAATTAACCTGTGTGTGTGTGTGTGTGTGTGTGTGTGTGTGTGTGTGTGTGTGTGTGTGTGTGTGAGAGAGAGAGAGAGCGCGGTGGCATCCGTGTGCAGTCGGCTCTGGGCCGCTCCCAATATCCACAGGAAACTGCAAGGTCATGCTGTGACATTACTCATCCACACAGAAAACCGCAATCTAACAGCCATGAAAATGAAAAAGAATGAGCTTTGAGAGAGACCAAGTGTGTGTGGATGAGAGTGTGTGTGTGTGTGTGTGTGTGTGTGTGTGTGTGTGCGCGCGCACGCAAAATAGGTACAAATAAATGACAAGGAATCAATGGCAACTTAATGAGAATTTAAAGAGTAGCCTGAGTCACTAACTGTGCTAATTAGCTGCACGAAAGTGTAAATGATGGAATAGGCTTTTGCTTAAAGATCAGCTCAACAGAGAAAAGAGTCATGAATAAGAATGTGGTTACAGTTTGCTGAAGACACACAGGGGTAATGTTTGTGGAGTTCATATGAATAACCCACACTCTTTTCTCTCTCTCTCTCTCTTTCCAGTTGGGATGACAGTAGTTCGGTCAGTAGTGGGCTGAGTGACACTCTTGACAACATCAGCACGGATGACCTGAACACCCCAGTGTACTCAGGCATCACAGCTTCTCCACGCAAGAGCAAGGGACCACAGGTACTGCACAAACACACACAGACAAACACACACACACACACACACACACACACACACACATACACACACACACACACAGACACACACATTGTTGTGTGCTGGAGAGTGCACGGAGGATATAGCCTGATGTATAAATAGCCATGTCTTCCCCTGGTACACAACAGCTTGAGGACTGTGGAGAGATGTCTCTGCTGCACCATCTGTCAAGAGTGTGTACCTGTTTATTGCTGTGTGTGTTTATGTGTGTACTTGTCTGTCCCCTTAGTGCAGTGTGTATGATGTGTGTTTGCATTTTTCTGTTCATCTGCCTTTTTCTGTTTTGCCTTAAACTTTTGCAGATCTGTGGATATGAGGTTGACCACTGCCCCTGCACCACTGCCTTTGTCTGTACATTCATCTGTGTGTGTGTGTGTGTGTGTTACAGTCCCAGGGCAGCACACACAAGCATGTGGAACAGTCGGCCAGCAGCTGGGCGGGCGCCGAGGACCTGAAGAAGGTGGACGAGGAGCTGGACAGCAGCAGCATGGACCCCTCATCCAAATGGAGGGCTTCATCCTCCTCCTCCTCCTCTGTGCCCAGCCAGTCAGAGGACGGCGGCCAGAAGACGGGCCTGCCAGTGTCCCAGACGGGCTCCTGGAGGAGGGGCATGACGGCTCAAGTGGGCATAACGCCACCCCGCACCAAAGGCACGACGGGCAGCCTCAAAACCCCTGGTATGGTAGCCACCTCCTCATTGTACATCAGCACACATGCACATGTGCTGAGTCTTAGAATTAAACATCTGGACACACACGAACACACACACACACACATCTCAGTCTCTCTCTCCCTCATTCTCTTTCTTTCTTTGTCTTTCACACACTGTGACAGACTGTCTGTCTGTCTCACTCACACACACACATCCTGCACACACACTGACAGTCACACAGCTCCTTCTGTGTAGCAAGCACCAATCTCTGTCGCTCACGCAATCCACTAACACCCATATCAACCAGGATTTCAGCTCTAATCAACACATGCTAGTGCTCAGAGCTCTAGACAGCTAACTGACAAATCCACTCGACTCCACCATCCAGCTCTCCAGCCTGGAGCTCAGCAGGCCTTTGTTGTTTTGTATTTGGTGCCGAACCTCCTTACAACATCCCACTGGCATCCAAATGGGAAGCGTAAAACTACAATAAGGCTTTAAACTTAAACTCTTGTCCAAACTTTGAGTTCATGAGGTTCACTGAGTATGCTGGGTTTCAGAATGTTTTTTTCAGTACACTCAGCAAAAGTGGAAAGTGTGTGTGTGTGTGTATGTTTGTGTATTTGTGTGTGTGTGTGTGCGTGTGTGCACTTGGCTGTGAATCCACTGTGCCTTCTGATTCAGCGGAGCTGGTGGCAGGCGGGCAGCTGATTTGGCCCAGCTGCAGCTGCCCTGCTGGAGATGATGAATAGATGAGTCAAATTATTTGCAAATAAGTGGCGAAGCGCTGCCTCACCTCGGCTCGATAAAGCCTGAATAATTCAGAGTGCAGTAGGCCGAGGGTGGGTGGGTGGGGGATTTGGGTCCCCTATGTGCACTGCTGCTACTGAGCCTCTGTAACTGTTTTGTTGCCAGTTTTCTTTTTTCTGTGTTTGTGTGTGAGGGTGTGTAACCAAAGACTGTCTTTTTTATCGATAGGCAAAACTGATGATGCCAAGGCTTCAGAGAAGGGCAAGGCTTCGTCTAAGGGTGCGAGCATCGAGCGCTCGCCATCCGACGCTGGCAAGAGCAGCGGCGACGAGGGGGGCAAGAAGCCGCCATCAGGCATCGGACGTCCCCCAGCCACGAGCTCCTTCGGCTACAAGAAGATGCCCGGTGCCTCGGGCGCCCTCATTACAGCCAGCGGGGCCACCCTGGGTAGCGGCTCATCCACGCTGGGCAAGGTGCCCAAGTCGTCGGCGATAGGCAAGAGCGCAGGCATCAGTGGCAGTGGCGGGCGCAAGACTAGCCTGGATGGCTCCCAGCACCAAGATGACGGCGTGCTGCTGGGCTGCGGAGGATCCAAAGTGCCCCTGCAGTACCGTTCGCTTCCCCGGCCAGCCAAATCATCCAGTGGGGCCGGCGCGGGGGTGGGGGCCGGACGCGGAGGTGGACATCGTTCCAGCTCCAGCAGCATCGACTCGAATGTCAGCAGCAAGTCTGCCGCAGCAGCAGCCGCCGCCGCTGGAAGCACTAGCCCAGCCACCATCCCCGGGGCCAAGCGACGCGAGGGCGCCAGCAAAGTGGGCTCAGGCCGCTCCAGTCCGGTCACAGTCAACCAGACGGACAAGGAGAAGGTGGCCGTCTCTGACCAGGAGGGCGGCGCTCTCTCCACATCGCCCAAGTCCAGCCCCACGTCCGGAGGCCAGTCGGGGCTCCGCCAGCCCGGCTCCAAGTACCCTGACATTGCCTCCCCCACCTTCCGCCGGTAAGCTTTCTGTCCTAATTTTTGCATTCCACTCCAGTCACCTCCCTCTGTGTGTGTGTGTGTGTATATGTGTGTGTCTTTGTGTGTGTGTGTGCACCATCCATTACTCACTGTGTTTTATCACTGTGTCATAAAGATAGAGGGACCCTTATCTGTAAGGGAGTTGAAGCCTCTTGAAGCTGCCGGCGGTGTGGTAGCAGGGGGGAAGTGATGCTGGAGGAGGAGGGTGGTGTTGGGTTGAGGTGGGGTTGGGGATGGGGTGGGGAGATGAAATATGCCTGTTTGCCACAGACTATTGTTTCCCTTGATACAGTGGGCGAGCCAGATAGATCGCAAAGTTCCTCTCATCCATCACAGGCCCCTTTTTAGGTCTTCATCTCTTGCCACAAATCTCCATAACTCGCCGCACAAACTTCCACCATCTCATCAGCAAGTCGCAGATGAAAGGATGTATAAAGTGACCATAAGACTCACTTAATCATGCTTTAGTAGAAGCGATCCATCACGAGTGGTGCACACTCTCTCGCTTTCCCTCCTACAGTTAAAGATGAGATCGCCATCTAGTGGTTGTCAGGTGTAGTGGCAGCAAGTACCTCTTTTTAGACAAAAACAACACTGCAGTAGTGGCACGTTCCAAGCAGGCTTTTGCCATTCTGATCAGGATGTGTTGTGAAGCCCAGGGTGCTGATTGTGGCTGACAGAGGGTAAAGCCATTGCATGCACAAAACTCTGTCATGTTCGTGTGTGTGTTTGGCCAGGCGTGTGTGTGTGTGTGTGTGTTTACAAGCTTAAACAGTGTGCTTTTTAATAGATGGGAATAGGCAGGTGGGTTTGGCCACTATACAGACTATGGTGATATCAGTCACTAACCTCATTTGAGCTCTGGTGCAGTGGCAGACATATATTGCAGATTTCCCCCGTGTGGAGCAATGGCAGCCTTAAACAGATGTTCTGCTCATGTGGTTGGATTGGAGATGCAAGGAAAAATTATTTCTAAACATACCTTGGTTAGTTACATTACTGCTTGACATCAGAGTGAGTATATTAGAGTAACTTGCATACATTTTAAAAAGGCTGATCAAATGGTCCATGCGTAAATAAAACCAGGTGTGTTGATAGCTGCTAATTGATAATAAAGGCAGTACTTGTGTTAAATATTTACATTGTGTAAAAATGTAAATGTAACATTAGACATGAATACCTGTGCAAAGCTACAACGCTCTTGTCCTCTATTCCATTACTTACTAATGGATTCATGTATAATTTATGCAGTATAATTATATTACAGGGAATATGCACCATGATTAATTGATCATGTTGCTTAAGTTAAGGACCAGTGCTCCGTTAAACAGCTAGCTACAAACCAGCGTATCCCTTGTTTTTCCACAACCAGATTATTTGGTGCCAAAGCAAGCAGCAAGCCCAGCTCGCCAGGTACCCCTGACTCAGGCAAGTGCCCATCGGCTCTGGGCAGCCCCCATGGCACGTTGGCACGCCAGACAAGCCTGGACTCGCCCTCCTCGGGCACCGGCAGCCTGGGTAGCGCCGGTGGGCAAAGTGGCGGCAGCAGCCCGCTCTACGGCAAGGCGCCCGATCTGGGCACGGACTCGCCGGCCTCCAGCCCGGCGTCGGGCCTCTCGCTACCCTCCAACGCGCGCCCGTGGCCCACCGCCACCCTCAGCAGCTCGTCGGCGGGCAGCAAAGACACGCTGAGCTGCCAGAGCATGACCAGCCTGCACACCAGCTCTGAGTCCATCGACCTGCCACTGGGCCACCACCATGGCCCCAAGGTCACCCGCACGGGCAGCGTCAAGTCCACACTCTCGGAGGGGTGAGTCTGAGTGCAGGCAGGAGCAGGGAAGCAGTGTGTAGGGGCAAGGATTTGGCACTAAACTTTCTATTCTCTATTCAGTAGATATTCAGTGAGATCCCACTGTGTGTAGAGAAATATTTATATTTATATTTATATATATATTTGTCTTGTTCTCACTCTCCCATCATTAAGTACCTGTTAGGCTGCTGTTCCAAATATTGTCCTTTAATATTTTACTGGTAACCAGGTATATCTCTAACTGAAAAGCTATGTGCTCTAACTATTTTTATAATGTGATATAATATAGTTCTGGTAGTGAATTAATGAAAGAAGCTAACCAAATACAAGTCAACAGTAGTGCTTGGAGTTTACATAACATTACAATCTAAAATTTCTGTTTTGACTTCAATATAATTGTTAATATTTTGTTTGTTTTCTGTTTTAACAGCATGCCCCTTGACAGAAACACACTTCCCAAAAAGGGACTAAGGTACTAACACACTATTGCAGTGTCTCCTCAACAGTGATACTGACTGTGTTGTGATAGTTTCCCATCACTTCTTTAGTGATTACTCTAATGGATCATATCCTCCCATAGTGTCACATTAGAGCATGGAAGGGTGTCCCATCATGCAGTTAGGCAGGAACCTGAAATCACATTAGCCAATTCCTAGATATTTATTTAGTGAGTCGGTAGTCTCTTGAAAATCAAATCAGATGTTTGACAAGGAGAAAATTGGAAATATTCATGAGCCATATTGTAACATAGCATAGGTGAAATCCAGGGTAGTCCACAGTCGTAGAATCCTTGCCTGAAAGTCCTTGCCTGTCTTTTCAGTGTAACTCCTATATTGTTGAAAGCCTAGTCACCTAGTCAAAGTATCTTTTCATAGGTTTTCATAGGTTTCACATGGTACTTCTGCATGCCTCTCTGTGTGTGTGTGTGCGTGTGTTTCTGTTTGCCCGCGCATGCTGTCAAAGGCCAAATCCCTTCTGTGACAAATAGCACAGAGATAACAAGCCTCAAGGCAGCTTCCATTATTCCAATAATGAGAAAATCAAGTCCAGTAGCTCAGCGGCTCCTGATGAAATGGACTGCTGATAAAGAGAGCCTGTGTCTTCTAGAGTAACTAGCGAGTGTGTCAAGAATAGCTCCACCGCAGTCATTCTCATGAGTCAGTCCACAGATGCTCTTTCTCCCATTTTTGCTTATTGTGTCCTTCCCTATCATTCCCCCCCACCACCTCTCTCTCTCTCTCTCACACACACACACACATACACACACACACACACACACACACACACAAACACAAACACAAACACACACCTCAAAATAACTGCCATTTAATCCTCCACACAAACCTCATCTCTCTCTCTCTCTCTCTCTCACACACACACACACACACACACACACACACACACACCTCAAAATAGCTGCCATTTCATCCTCCACCCAAACCTCATCTCTTTCTCTCTCTCTTTCCCTCTTTCCTGCTCTCTCTTTCCCTCTTTCCTGCTCTCTCTCTCCCTCCCTCTCTCTCTAATGGCTAACTCTGTGTCCAGACCATGGGACCATGTCACCCCAAAAGGTCATGCAGGAGTTCATAATTGAATCGAGATGAAGGCTAGGAGTGGGTCATAGTCTCACTGGGATGAATAATGCCTTGTCATCTCTGCTATCCGAATTGTCTCTCTGCCTATTATAGAGGTCGGCCTAAAGGTCACCATGCCTGAAACTGGAGAAGAAAAACTCTCTAGGTGGAAGAAAACAAGTTTTTCAAGTTCTTCAAAGCAAAAACATACTGTCCTCTCCCAGTTGATATAAAACAAGCTGTCAGTAGAACTTTTGGAGTTCTTTAGCGTTTGGTACAGGGGCTATGAAAAGCTTAGTTCGCCTTGAATATGTATGCAGACTTGAGCTGTTCCATTGTCATGCTTTTGCCACAGGGGGCAGTTTGTGACATTGAAGAAATACAAAGGCCTACTCCCAGTGACAACTAGGCATTCACAGGTCCCTCTCAGGCTCAAAGTTAAGTGAGCATGTCAGCTTGTCAGCTAGAACGATGACAGGATGGGCAATGAATTTAGAAAAAGAGAACTCAAGACTGTTTATATATAGGTATTATGTAACTTGTGTTAGCCTGTCACATATATCTTAATGTTAGCAAGTAAACATGAAAAGATGGAAGAAAGAAACTGTGTCCTACAGTAACACAGGCTTTGGCCATTTTTAGTTATACCAAGCCAAAGCCACTTCTTTTCACAAAATGGCCCCCTTACACAAATGTGTAGTGGAAGCTGTCAGACAATCAAAACATCCATTTTTCTTTTCAAAGGGAGAGGAGGAGGAAGTTGATTTCAGTGTGTCTTCTGCTGACGCCCCTATCATGTGGAACATCAGTAAATTGTCCACAGTTCTGGGCTCAGCTCTCCTCCATAATAGTGTTGTCTACCCTAAGCACCAACCACCATCCTTTATAAAGAACCCGTCAGTGACCAGTTATGTTGGGGTTTTCATAAAAAAAAAAAAAAGACTTTTGAAGTCAGCAAAGCAGTGCCACCTGCACGACTAAAAAACAGCTGTCAATCACTTTTTTGTGAGGATAGAAGGCAGATTTTTGGATCACACATTTGAAAAGAAGAGATCCAAAGTCAAAATCCGCAGAGATGTTCCCTCAATCTGTCATGCCTTAGAAGTCTGTGTGGAAAACGGAAATGAGCATGAACTCAATTATCGTTTTTAGGGGATTAAACGGAGTGGGGTTTTTTTCCATCCTGTGATAAGATGGGGCCCCCTGCTGGAGCCATTACCCATTCAGTGTCTGTGAGCAGGCTGCACCCCCCTTGTCGTGTCCCCATGTGTTGTCAGTGCTGAATGGCGAGACCCAAATGACAGAAGTTTGACTCAACCCCACCCCCCCCAAAAAAAAAAAAACTCAAACCTCTCTCTCTTTCTCTCACTCTCTCTCTTTTTTTCTCTCTCTCTCTCTCTCTCTCTGGAAAAAGGAGACTGCCCGCAGCACACCCTGTCTTTCTTTTAAACAGTCTCTAGGGTCATACAAAGTTCCATTTCCATTTCACACTACCTAATACATTGGGGGAGGATATTAGCTCAAGTGGTCTCTGGAGAAAATCTGCTTCACTTGTCCCAGTGAGGGTTTTTAAAACATATTTAGCATCTTGAATACAGTATTTAGTTTGAACTGTCTTTTAGGGTGACATGATTCCATGACATAGCATGTAGTACTCACAGTAACAGCCAATGACATCATGCTGCTAAGGCCAAGAAGAGGAAAAAACAGTGTTTGTAAACCCCCCCCCCCATTCCTTCCTGGTTTGGTGCAGGTATCCACCCTCCTCAAGGCAGACGTCCAATGAGGAAGGGAAGGAGTGGCTACGTTCCCACTCTACTGGAGGGCTGCAGGACACGGGCAGCCAATCACCTCTTTCTCCACCGGATGCATCCTGCAACAATGCTGGCAAATACCACTACTCCAACCTACGTGAGTGTATATTTATCATACCAACAACCCAGAAACCGGCAGAGGCTACTAGGGACCAGCTTTAAACATGAGCCAAGCCACATTTTTTTTTAGATCCCATGCTTTAAATTTGTTCAAGACCATCAAGATCATAAAAAAAACGGTATACCGCAACTGAGTGTAAATTACCCCTGTCATGGCATTTAGTTTGAATGTCAGCATGTCTCTCATCAAATGGATCTCTCTCTCTCTCTGTCTCTCTCCCTGCTTCTGTCTCTGCCACTGTGTGTGTTTCTTTCAGTGAGCCCTACCAGTATGTCCCAGTACAATCTCCCTGGTCCGAGCATGAGCCGATCCAATAGCATCCCCACGCAGGACTCGTTTGACCTGTACGGAGAAGGCCATGCACTCGGTGGCAGCGCCACTTCGCTGGAAGAGAGACCCAGGGGCATCAGCCGCTCCGGATCTTTCCGTGACAGCACTGATGAAGGTGAGTTTTAGTCTTAGTCCTCTTGGAGATACTACACTGCACATATACATTTTCATATGTATGCAATGTCAAATCAGGGTATTTTTGCTTTTTTTGCGTGGTTTATCATCTTTATCTAGAAGTGAGGGTAGTATTTCATTACTGTAGCATGTGTTTGGTTCACAAGCCTGCCTGTCCGTCTAAGCCCTTGAAGGACCAGTTCAGGCATTTCACGCTTTGTGCCTGTTGTCCCTTTTCTCTCTCCGTAGTCCATGGATCCTCACTGTCCCTGGTCTCCAGTACTTCATCACTCTACTCAGCGGTAAGCAGCTCTCCACCTCACCCCTCCCCACTTTGAATCTACTTACAGCAGTACGGCAAAGCACATCAGATATTCACTCAGCTGTAACTAGCAACATTAACAGGGAGAAAAGCTCAACTTTTGACTGACAGATGTGATTGTTTAGATTCCTGCGATTCATTCAAGTAATCCTACGTACATGAGACTGCTGAGGTGCAGTCTGACAGCAGCTTTGCATCTCCTCATATTCTTATTTAGAAAGAGAGAGAGAGAGGCCAATCTGAGATTTCAATTTCTGCTCTCAGCACTGCCTGTCTGCTCTGTGTAAAATGCACATATAGGCTTGAGACTGGTGCATTAGAAAGGACTCTGGGCATCAGTTTGAATGGGTTGTCAGGTCAGGTTCATGGGAAAGGTCTGGGAGAATTAGATTTTCAATTCAGATCCAGCATTAGCTTTGGTAGTGTTTTTGCCCAAGCTGTGGGGCATTGTGTAAATAACTGCTGTTGCTAGCACAAATGTTATTCATAATTTTTCACATTTAGATTTTCTATTGTCTGATTTTATGTTTTACTGACTTAAATTATTTGTGTGTGATGTTCATTTTGATTTAAAAGTATTATTTCTCTTGTCCTTTTCTGTTGGCCATTTTATCATTTCATTTCATCTTTGGCATTAGAATCAATACTACACAACTTGTTTTAACACCACTTAATTTAAACGTTTGAAAACATAATTATTTTTAACATAATTTATGTTTATTAAAATGCTATGCTGATCTGAAGGTTAAGATCAGCGTCTCTCATTCTCACACCTTCTCATTCTCACACTCACACCTAAAAGAACTGACGCTTTATAGTCATCCCATAACACAGATAAAACTGATATTCTACTTATGACAAAAGGCCATAGATGATGGACAATGAAAATGATTGGCTCACAATGATTGGCTGCTTATAATCTAAGTTTATAATGGTGTGGAGGGGCACTCCGATGTGGCATTGCTGCAGTATATGTGACTTTGCCACTACTTGAACACCCATTTTCTTGCTTCCAGGTGCTTTCTTTTCTGGACAAGGTAAAGCCTGCGCTGTCTACCATGAGCTCTACGCAGAGATCAGTGTTTGTATTGCCCTTTACACACTGAATCCAGTATAGGCCCACAGGCAGAACATGGAAAGCTTTGAAGCTCTGTTTGATCAATTGTGATGAAATGTTAATCAACTGACCACATGTTGGGTCGGTGGGTGATGTATTTGTCACGCTATGAGGTCGTACAATGTACTGATTCAGTTATTTATTTTTCTTACATGAAATATCATATTAGATTTGAATTATGGTTGTATTATTAATCCTTATACACACAGACAAAATTATACTTCAGATATTGAGGACAAAGTATAAGTGTCGTAATTTGAAAAATGTAAGATATTTTACACCATGAAGGACACACAGATATATCCAAAGACAGATCTATCGATAGGCTTTTACCCATAATGCATCACACAGTGTCAGTTTAATCTCTTTCTGTGCCCCTAGTAACCACATCATCCTTCATCATCAAATCAACTTTTTTGTACCCTTCAGTGCTTACATTATGTAACATCTATCTACACAGTTGTCAGTCAAATACAGTGTTTTGCATTGCCTAATGATAATTCACTGTCAGCATCTATGGCCTTGAAGCATGTGTCTGACTGTTTTAGCAGGCCCAGTATCTCCTCTGTCAGTCACAAAAGTCAGAGCTTATGAGGTGTCAGCCATAAACAATGCAAGTACAGGGAGTGAATAGACATAATGTTCAGTGAGTGCATTCTTGCTAGACTGTGTCCAGATGCCTATAAACTGAGATATGTGGGATACATAAAATGTCCATGAGAATGTAGTCATCTCCATATCTGCGGTCATTTGTGCCATCCGTTTAATGGCCGCTGTGTTTTTCTTTTCTTCCACAGACGGAAGAGAAGGCCCATTCAGAGGTGAGACACGTCTCTTGTTTATGACAACCCTCAGTGCTGCTGCCATACTCTTTATGCCTGCCGAAAGAAACCGATCAAGCAGTGATGTCTCCATTCCATGTCCAAAATCAGCTTGTTTCCATTGCAGTTTGGGGTATTAGACATACCCCCCTCCCCTCAGTCATTACAGTCATTTCATTAAAATTATTAAAATGAATAAAAAAGCTCACAATAACTTATTTTGAACTTTTTTTGATAGTTGGCCCTTCAAAGTCTTTTTCAAGTCTCACATTCACTATCGCTCACCACTCATAGTCTTTAAAAGCATCTTGAAATAAACATGGTCAAATAGTGTACCATGGTTATCGCTAAACATAACATCTGGGAAACTATCACATTGGACTCACTGACAGTTCTCATTTCAAAACTATCTGGTTTTGGTTTGGACTTTTAGAATGTTATTCTTGCCACTGTCTCTGATGTCTTTCACTTCCTGCTTTGCTGAAATACTATACTATACATCTGTACCTCTTTTTGTCCTCTGTCTTACACTACACCCTTTGCCTACACGTGGCTATTCAGCAGACACTGTGCTTTGGATTATGTGTTCATACTAACAGTCAGGTAGATTTTGCTAATGCTTTGCGGATGTGATGGGCTGCCCTGTATGTGTGCATTATGATAACAACTGTTTGTCCATCCTGCTAGCCTTATGGGGCAGCCAAGCCTAGAGTTAATTGTTCTCTTCTCTTTTCAATCAAGGGCCAAACTGTCCAAAATACTACGGTAAATTACATTTATTTACTTTTGTAATGCCCCTTTATTGCAGTAGACTGCATCTTTGCACCAACATTTTGTTGACTGTTTTTTTTTTTTTTTTTTTGTCAACCGAGGCCCCCAAGTGCTTTTCACTTGTTGTAAAAGGCCATGTTTATTTTTACAGGTGGGGTAATGGACGTTGTGTAGGGTATTGGATGGCTGTGCTATTGAGTCTGTGTGAAAACATGGTCATAATCACAAATCGTTTTTTTGTTTTTCCTAACAGCAAATCAGAAAGCTACGTCGTGAACTGGACGCCTCCCAAGAAAAGGTTGCAGCCTTGACTTCCCAGCTTTCAGCTAACGTAAGTGACCTGGTTTATCGGTTTACTAAAAATTTATTTACTGAATGACCATTACACAGACCCTGCTCTGGCATTCCCCTTTAGACAAATTGGGTGTTTGTTATTAGCTGGTATTTCCAAACACAGTTCCTAAAATATATTATACAAACATATTAGATTATAAATTACATTATATAAACAAATTCAGTCACTGAGTATGTTCTTTCATCTTTTAACTCGGTGAGACATTCTTTAATTCAGAGACTATCCCCCTCTGTGTGTGAGATCAGAACAAGTGGAGATGAAAACAAGCACGTTTTTGAAGCCTTACTCTCCAGTTTTTACAAGGATGGGAGTATCCAAATCTGGGAGCTTGTTTATCAGAAGTCGTCCTCAGAGAGAGAGAGAGGCAGTGTGTCTGAGTTAGGCAACCTCGCTCGTGCTTGGGAGGAGTCCATCCGGCAGAGGAGAGCAGAGAGTTAGCATGTCAGACAAAATGTCAAAGTTTGGGGTGTTGTGAAGGCTGCAATAAAGCCCAGACGCTCAGCCCAGACATGTTCTTGTGTTTCTCCTCTCTTCGCTCGTTCCTTCCATTTATTCCCCCCCCCTCCCTTTTTTTTTGTCTTGGGGAGTGGTGAGCACTCTTGTCTCTTGGTTTGATATGAAGTGTGAGATCAAGCGTGAGACGTGTGGAGCACGCCTTTCCACCTCTGGTGATGGAGTGACAGCAGTGAGGAGAGCAGAGAAGAAGGGAGGGGAGGGGAGGAGAGGAGAGGAGAGGAGTCATGAGAATGAGCTGTGATGCTGCCGCACCTCTTTGCCATAGAGAAACTTTTCAAAAAAGACGAGCGTTGCAGTTATGACAGGCACTTTTGAGAAATTTCTTAGGGGGGAAAGAGAAGTTTCTCTGTGAATTTTGTATGAGGCCGGCCGTGTGGTTTCTTTCTAGGGCATGACTTTCTATGAAGTACATATTTCAACTGGATGTTTCACCTTGAATGAGTAAACACAGATAAGCTTGTTCAGTTGCATTAAATATAGAGAACTTCATTCAACAAAGTCTCAAGGTCTTGTCAGCACACACTTGTGCTACAATGCCAAAGAGACAATTCAAAAGCCTTAAGCTTCTTCCCCTACTATTCCATGTCATTACGACCTCCAAGATAACAAGGCGGACCAACATTAGCTTGTGTACAGCTTACTGGGCTGGCAAACAGTCACTTCCCTTTTAAACAACAGATGTAGCAATGGATTAGAGACTGTTTTCTAATTGCAAAAAAGGTCAGTGTCGGGCATTTAACTTCACACTTTCCTAGTCGGATTAGGCTAATGAGCGTGTGTGTCTGTGTCTGTGTCTGTTTGTTCAGTTTGGAAGTTCATTAATGGAACACTTGAAAGAGCGAACTCCTCTGGACAGTTCTGTCTTGGTTTATTGGGTGTTGACCTGTGTCCATTTCAGCTAAGCTTTCAGAGTGAGCACCCAGGCTAAATGTTGTTTTGGTGTGAGGGGCAGTAGGGAAGCTTGATTGGGAACCCTGTTTGTCCACACCACTCTCTCTCTCTCTCTCTCTCTCTCTCCCCTCTCTGTGTAACCCAATCACAGTAAGGGGGGAAAAGAGGGTGACTGGCCCCATGAAGGATTAGTGGAGAAAGCGGTGTGGTCACTTGAAGCCGTGTGGCCTTTTTCTCGACCCCCCTGAGACTGGATTACATTCCTCTCTCCTCTCCATCTTATATTAAAGGAAGGGGTTTTAAGAGTTCATCACCTCTCCCTCTCCACCTCCCTCCTGACATGCTCTATGTTTCAGTCCCTCGTTCCATCGTTTTTCTATCCCTCCTCCAGAATTTTCTTTGTTTTGTTTTCATTCGCGATGGATTTTTCTTTCTTTTTTTTTTTTCTCTCGCCCACCCACTTCCACCCCTTTTGATCCCTCTCCCTAACACTCCACCCATTGTGCCACCCAGTAGCAGGCACAGTGACCAGTGCTAGCTATAACTGTGTGTGTGAGTGGGTGTGTGTATATGTTTCGGTAATCATGGCTGAAAGAGGAGGCAGCACGCTGGCTAGTTCTCTGGCCTGGCCCTCTTTGAATCGCTACCCGGGCAGCACCCAAAAGTCAGGGGTCAGGGGTCGCGTCATCAAAGGCAGCCGTGACCTCAGGACCAGGCGAGCACAGATGCACATACAGACGCCGGGACTGGCACAGGCGCGGGTCAAGGAACGCTGGGCATGTGCAGAGACACGGCTGCCAAGTGGACAGGTGGGCACGTGGGCGGCCGGGGCAAGCAGGTTGGACATCACGCAGAGGTCTTTGGATGGATCTGGACATGTGACATTTCAAAAGGTTACCCCTGCGGGACAAGAGGAAGAGGAGGATATAGAGGATGAAGAGCAGGGGGATTATATTTTTTATTGCCTCTCTTCCCCCCACAGGTCTATGGCTATTCATAGCATCAGAACTACAAGTTATAGGCTAGCTCAGTAGTGGTAGATTACCTTACATTAGACGTTATCATGAAAGTTCTCCAAGAGAAACTGCCAGTTAATTAGCACTGAATGTATATCTGCAGAAACCGGGAAAGTGAGATCTTATGCAACAGGCTGAGACAGTGCAGGCGTATAGGGAGTATCTCTGAAGCTCTAGTCCTGTTGGGTATGGTTCTGTGGCTCTGTGCTGGTGCAGTTTAGTAACAGAGATGAGAGACAAGTGAGGTAGCTCGGTTAGAGTAGAAGATAGCTGGGCTGGAGTTGTTGTGATACTCATGCATGCTTTTGTGTTGTTTGTTTATTTATTTGTTGGTGTTCATTTTATTTATTGGTCTGAATGTTTGCCAAAGCACATTTTTGTTGTTGTTAAAAGAAGTAGGTGGTGATCTATCAAAAGGCAATAGCTAATAGCAATAACAATAGTCTTCAACAGTGTGTAATAGAAAGTTCTGCAACAGTGTGTATGTCTTGGTTTGCATTGTGTGTGTGTGTGTGTGTGTGTGTGTATATGTGAGTGTTCCTACAGCCTTGTGTGTGTTTGTGTGTGTGTATCCAAAACCATTTCCTCGACTGTGTGTTAAAACGGATACTACTACTGTCAGTGCTTCTGCTTACGGCTCTGTTTCTGTACACTAAGCCCCAGCGCAGTGAGAACAAACCCTCTTGGCTCATGTTAGAACAAGGCTCAAACATAAGGTCTCCTTTGAACTAACTGCTGTTGCATTAGCACCCCAACCCACTTCAATGCTGCCATACCAGGCAAGTGATTAGCGACGTAGCATGGTATGTCAGGGCTCTGCACCAAAGAAAATTGAGTTTTGTGAAAGAGGGATCCATTCCACAGATTTGAAGTCTGGTCATAGCTCCCTTCCTCTGTCATATCAGAAGGAGATACAGTAAGAAAGACAAACATGATGGGGAAAAGATGGTTCTTTTCCTGTTCTTCATGGGTGACGTTGTCTGTCAGGATGTGTGGGGGTGGGGGTGGCGGTGTAGAGTCAAAATAGCACAAAGTTCTGCTAGTCAGCCTAAGGTGACTGCTCAGTTTAGCCTCAGTGCCTTCACAGTTTTGTAGTGTCATGTCAAGCATCTGTGCTATGCTAACCACCCTGTTTGTTTTTTTCTTCTTTTCTCTTCTCTTTTCTTCTCTTCTCACCTTCCTTTTCTTTTTTTGTTTTTGTTTGTTTCTTTGTTTGTTTGTGTCGGTCCCTACCCTCTTGACAGGCTCACCTGGTGGCTGCCTTCGAGAAGAGCCTGGCGAACATGACCTGTCGGCTGCAGAGCCTGACCATGACGGCGGAACAGAAGGTACCATACCTGAGAGTCTGCAATCTACACACACACACACACACACACACACACACACACTCCCATCACCTTGCTCAGGCCCCGGTCCCATAGGGTGCCTAAGACTCATGCTCTGAGAGCGGATACACATCTGGTTCTCTCTGTCCACCTTGACACACCACCTGCTTTGAAATGAAAAAAATATGCTAAGGATTCAACCACTTAACTTTGATTCGGACTGAAGCAGGAAGCCATTTTTAGAATATAAAACAAGCCAAACTTTTATTCTCTCACCTGCAGCTTTTTTAACAAAAAGTGTACAACATAGGTTACGTATCATGGTATCTAACCTCAGTAATTACACTGTCACACTTGCTGGTGAGAAAAAACTGCTTCTTTGACAGATTATTTATAGTCACGCAGATGCTGTGTATCAGATGAAAGAAAAATATGCTGTCATGCCTCTTTGGATAAAACCGCAATACATAAAGGTGTCAGGTGCTTTTTTTTGTTATTCTTGTTGTGTTTTACGCCGTCAACTAAAGTGATTAACCCACACAACAATGGCTCAGTAAAAAAGAGGGAAAAAAGGAGTAGTGCACGTGTGTGTGTGTGTGTGTGTGTGTGTGTGTGTGTGTGTGTGTGTGTGTGTTTGCTACTGGCAGAAACTGTTAGAGGGTGCAACTGGCAGAGGGTGCAAATATATGCCTACAAATATACATCTTTGTGTGTGTGTGTGTGTGTGTATTCGTGTGTTTGCTACTGGCAGAAACAGAGGGTGCAAAGAGGATGCAAATATATACGTATTGTGTGTGTGTGTGTGTGTGTGTGTGTGTGTGTGTGTGTGTGTGTGTGTGTGTGTGTCTGCAATCATATGTGTGTACATTTCAGATGCCTCCAAATGTAACCTGAGGCAGCACCTCCTTACCCCGTTCTGTGCACACAATCCTCAGTAAACCCAAACTTGATCACATACACAACCACACAAACACACGCATGCACACACAAATACGCACAGACCCTAATCCTCCCTGAATTAAATTCCGTCTCTATCCAGGGATGCCTTTGTTAAATAGACACAGACTTTTAATTAAAACCACGAAACCCTATCACCAGCCTAGAGTACTCTGGGATGAATTGCGAAGACTGTTCTTTCATCTAACGAGTGCAGGGGCTTTAGCGGAAGGCAGCATGTGCTGTAGGTTATACTAAGTAGGTGGGGAGGAGCACAAGAGAAACCCCAAAAGCATATTGCCAAACCATATGCTTCCACAATCTGCTGCTGGGGCTTATCTCTCCATGTGAGATATTATGGGATGGAAAAAGAACTGATGGGGAAAGCTGACAACTGTCACTATGTGTGTACTGCTCAGGAATACCAACTTAGTCATCCCTGCTGATTATACTGTGTGCCTTCACATTGCAGTGAAAGATTGATGAAGTCCATATCTATTAGTGTTCTTCATCCATGCGTTTTTATGAATGAGGAGTTGGGTTCAGTGTGTGGAAATGTAAATCAATGGCATGGAATTGTCATTAATCATTATGAAGGAGATGATGAGGTATGTGTGTGTGTATGTGTCTACATGAGTTTAGTATGTGTTGCACTACAGTGCACAGTGTTGTAAAATGTGGCTTGAATTTCTCAGGAGTCAGAGCTGGCTGAGCTGAGGGAGACCATTGAGGCTCTCAAGGCCCAGAACACAGATGCACAAACAGCCATCCAGGTTGCCCTCAATGGCCCTGACCACGTCAACAAAGGTACCAGCCCTTTCTGAATGAACCTTATCCTTCGACCTTACAAACGCTGTTTTGATTCAATAGTGTATGTGTGAGCTCTTCTTATGGAGTGTTTTCTACCAGTCATGGGTTTCCACACAGTTTGTAGCTAAAGCTCTGTGGCTTGTTTTGTTTATTACATGTACATGTAGATGTGACTCCAGATCACATCAGGATATTTCTGCACTGATGTAGTTGTAGTCATGGTTGTTGACATTTCAGAGTTATCTGCATTTGCATCTGCATATTTGTTTGTTTGTTTGTGTGTGTGTGTAAGTGTTGGCCTGGTAACATCCATCCCCTTTCCCCACAGCAGCGGACCAGCGAATCAGGCGGCAACACTCGTCCGACAGTATGTCTAGTATCAACAGTGCAGCCAGCCACTCCAGCCTGGGCAGTGCCAAGGATGCCGAGGACAAGAAGAAGAAGAAGAAGAGTTGGGTGAGTGCAGGGGTTAGAGGTCAATTGGGTTGGAGGTCAGGAGGAACAATTTCAGAACAAAGACAGCTCTAACTGACACCCATACTCCTACAAATATACCTTGTAATGACATGAAAGTGACATGCCACAATAGCTAATGGAGCCTGAAGGTTAGCTTGATGAAGTCTCTCAAGTTTCCTAGATCTCAAAAAAGATGCCTTTATGATGCCTTTACCCATCCCCGTAGAGAAAGACATTATTGACTTTACAGCATGACAAGGTGGTTGGTATGTAATACATTTACAAAACATCAAGGAGGGGACCATTCTAAAGATTTTTTTGTTTTGTTTTTATGCATGAAGGACTGGGGGATTAAATAGAACAGTTATTTGATAATTGTACGATTTTTATTATTTCATAGTCGTAAACATCTCTTAGAGTAAACATGTATCACTTTGGTCAGATTCTTTTTGGAGATTCAGGTTCTTCCAAGCTTCGAGTTCTTATAGACAGCATCTTAGAGTTACACCATAGTAAACTAACTTAAGACTTATCCAGTGGTCATCTTTGAGACAGAGTCACTCAGCCTCTTATAACCTCTTGCTTTGTGGTTCCACCTCTTCTCTGACCACCCCCTCATGTTTCACTCCAGCAAGGCAATGGTAGTCGACCAAAGGTGAATATAAACAGCACTTTCTAGCTCCCAGCATGCTCTTGTGTAGGTGGTAGAAGATGTAGAAGACTCCTGGGGTAGTAGGGAAGGAATGATCCAGTACTGCCCTCCCAATCTCCTCCTTTCCTCCTCATGTAGCAACCCTTTGCCCCACCTTCCATATTGTCTCTGATTGAATACCTGACCCCCCCCCCCCACCCCCCCACCCCCAGCTCCTCACTTCAGGAGTAAGAGTCCTTTCCTGTTTTGAATGTGTCTTGTTCCCTGTAGAAAGACTGTAGAAGTCTTTTATTTTGGAAGAGTGCCCTTGTTCGTGTTTTTCAACCTCCTTCCCCAGCATCTCAAGGCATTCCATTCCTCTGCTCTTTGAAAAACTGCTGTTTGAAATGGTGTTGATGACAGATGGTGAAAGTTGTGCATGTGTGATGGTGTCTGATACAGTGATATGCTGATTTGTGACATGGTTATGTGTATGGGAAAAATACATCAGAGTGAACATTTTGCCACAGGTTTTTGAAACAAATGTTCAACCACCTTTACCCAGCAAGTTAGAGGAGTTTGAGGGTAGTGAAGAACAGACTCCCAACCTCCTAGCCTCTCCCTGAGCACAGTGAGAGAAAGAGAGAAAGAGACAGGTTAACGCAATCCAGCTTCGCACCATCAATGAGTCTGACTCTTAATGAGAGCAAAGTTTAACCCTGCCCCCATTCATTTCAAATGAGATCTTTATTTATGCAGCGCTAAATTATTCAGTGGTGTCATTCCTGCCTGCTCTCTCCCTGCTGCTTGCAGGCACCTCAGACCTATCGATCAAAGGTTAGCCAAGTGCACAGACACTCCACAGCAATCACAGAGAATTCGCAGAGCAAGAGAAGTTGTGTACTAACACACACACACACACACACACACACACACACACATACACACACACACACACACACACACACACAACCAGCAAACCTGGACCAATCCCGTTGGGATTCATTCTGAACACACAAAACTCATACTCAGCCAGCAAGTGTTCATATGGTGGTATCAACATGTGTAGATAGGTGTCAACTTGAAATGCCTGTGCAAAATATGGAATCTTGATAGCCAGCCCTCCTTTAAAGTTAGCGTACCAATTGGGCATCTAACAAGGCGCCTGAATGGAAGATATAGTGCAGACATAAGGTCAGGTGGGTTGCCAGTGATGTGTACGGCAGGTGATCAGGCATGCGGTCACTGTGCCTCAATACGTGAGTGAGTGCTAAAACGTGCTGTGCTGCCTGGACGGGGCTTGTTCGTAACGGTCAGATGTGTTTTGTCTTCAGGTGGCTGATTCCATCCCTGCCCAGGTCAGTGTTTCCAGTACACGCCAACAGCGTACCCCTCTCTGGATGCCCCCCCCCCTTCCTTTTCCTCTTCAACCTTTTTTTCCTCTCATTCCATCTCTGCAGATCACCCTTCCTTCCCTCTCTCCATCCTCCCTGTCTCTCTTTCTCCTCTTCTGAAGCATCGTTTCCCAAGAGGCATTTGCATGGCAACAATCTTTTTTCTCTCTTCCTCCTGTCTTCTCCTGTGATTGGCAGCTCATATCCACTGTGTTATTGTGCGAGAGAAAACAACAACAACAACAAAACAGACAAACTGAAGGACAGGCCAAGAAGCAAACCAAAGTAAACACAAGCTGGAGGCATAAGCTCACATCCTCCATAACTATCATCTGCACTGTGTAGACTTAAAGAGTAATCAATAAGTTGACTCTTAAAGCATTTCCCTTCCCCCAAAGCTTTCTTTCCTACATGGAATGGCCCTTGTTTGGATCAGCTTTCCTCCTTTATCACCTTTGCTCTCTCAACTGATTATCTACCTTCATACTGACCTGAGGTCGATGTTTGGACCTGCCCCTGGTAGACAGTAATGCAGAGAAGAAATGAGGGTTAAAAGAAAAGGGGACAACCTTTTCTAAATGGGTGAGTTTGACGTCTGGGTCGTGTGTGTGTTTTTGTAATGTCTCTGCAGTTGCGGAGTTCCTTCAAGCAGGCCTTCAGCAAGAAGAAGACCAGCAAACTGCAGTCGCAGGATGACATCGAGGAGATGACGGACTCCTCTCTGCCGTCCTCCCCCAAGCTTCAGCACGCCAACAGGCAGGGCAGCATACAGGCGCTCCGTGCCTCACCATCCACCACCGAGTGAGTGCATAATTACACACATAAAATTTACATACAGATAGACACTAGGGCGAGTTAATATGCAATTCATACATTCTCAATATCTACTTGTAAACACTGACACTGCCTGTTTTACATGAATGTACACACTTACCCACACACAGAGTTAGTTAAGCCAATATTTAAGTGCAAACACTGCCATTCCATTCCACTAAATTTTTCCATTAATGATAGCCTATTTACAATAACACTATTGGAGGACATTTAACTTTGGAGGACATTTTTTTGATTAATTTATTCAAGTTGAGCTTTCTGGAGAGCTTTCAGTATTTGGATGTATCTTTTTGTGTGCTTCTTTTAACTTTGTTTGCCTCTTTGTTGCTTTTGTTGTTTTCCTTCTTCTAAAACATGCCTTTGATCATTCCCTTTCCTATCCCATGTCTGTGTGTCTGTCTGTAGCAAGTGTTTCTGTGATAGCAAGTCCTCCCCACTTTGGATTCCAAAGAAAAGGCAAAACGGCCATGTGGTCTACAAGCACCGGTCTCGGTAACCCATGGGGTGGCATGCTGGGCAAGAGTTTGCGTTTGGCGTGTTTTCATCTGCATCCCCTAATGCCATCATATAAACAAAAACATGACACCAGACAAGCTCATCTGGCTAACTCCACCATAAAGGGCCCGATTAAGCTGACATATGGGAGAGCAATTGCAATTTAATCCTTTGTAACTGGTCGACGGGTTCAACAAGTTAGCCTCAGTTAGCAGTGGTAGGGTTATAAGTTTAGGGGGCATTTTTCTTAGAAAAAACACAAATGACATATTTTCACTGTCTCGGAACTGCACTTTAAAGCCTGTTTGGATCAAAATATCTCCTAAGACATTATTATGTGGCTTAATTAACACAAGTCTCTCTTCAGAGGGAGGTCATGACCTTAGCTAAAATAATTAACTTGTTTGCTTTCCACTTCCACTGTCTGTGGAATGTGTGGGTGTTTTCCCCCTGCTAAAGTAGACAGGGTCAAAAAGTGCTGAATGCTCTCTCACTCTCTCCACTCAGCCAGGGGAAAAAGAGAGACCGTTTTCTGTTAGCCAGCAGTGACAGGCGTACCGGGTGTTAACATCCGTGGCGTATTGGTCAGCAAGAGCTTTTTGGTTCATCTTGACGTGTCTCCGAAGAAAATAAAAATAAAATGGAAGCCCTGACAAGATTTCACAGTGGTGCCCTGTGGCTGCCTGCATAGTGGGGATGATGCCTTGTGCTCAGGGACTGAAAGTCAATTCTCAGGCGTTTCAAGACTAGCCTGTGGGTGTGTATGTGTGTGTCACTGCCTGGGATTAAGACATTGTGGCCCATTTTCCGCGAGTCACAGTGGACTTTATTGGTTTGAAGTTGTGCTCGGAGTGGAATTGAGTAGTTGAGGGGTGTGTGTGTGTGTGTGTGTGTATGTGTGTGAGAGTGTGAGAGAGAGAGTGTCTATGTCTATGTTTGTGAGTATGTCTTGTGCCTTTGTTAGGAGATGAGAAATGCTGTGCCCTCTTCTAGAATCCTGCGTACTTCCCGGTCATGTGTGTGCCTTGTGTTTCAAATACATGATCTGTGAAAAAGTTGACCTAATTCCTCCACATCTTTTCTCCAAAGTGTGTGTGTGCACAAAATGGTGTCTCTCCCATTGAATTATGAGTAACTCTCCACACCTGTGTGACCTCCTGTGTATGACCTCTACCTCTCCTCCCTTTTTCCCTGTCTCTCTCTCTCTTTCTCTTTCTCCCTCCCCCCCCGTGGCGTGTGCCCGGGCCAGGCTGTGTGAGTGCACAGAGGCAGAAGCTGAGATCATCCTGCAGCTGAAGAATGAGCTGAGGGAGAAGGAGCTGAAGCTGACAGACATCCGCCTGGAGGCGCTCAGCTCCGCACACCACCTGGACCAGATCCGCGAGGCCATGAACCGCATGCAGGTGAGCACGCGTGTGTGTGAATGCGCACGCTCAAAGACAAACGTATACTCGTACGTGCAGCACACATACTCACATGCGCGCATGGATGCGGACATACAGACATACACACACACACACACACAGATGCATACAAAAACTCATACATAGCCAAAGTGTTAGGTCAGATTCACATATCCATGATGTATGCTGTGTTCTGTATGTAAATGCACGCGGGAAATCATATTTATGCAGTGACACATACACATCATTTTATACAAGGAAAATATAAAGTCTTTGCCAGAGAAAACAATAAAGCCAGTGTAATAGTCCCTGTATTTTTACTACTAAAACCCTTCAGAGACTTTGTGAATGCAATATGTGGCTTTAATAATACAAGGACCCCACAGACTAAAGGGAATGGTATCTCTGCTTTAATCAGATGTCCTGTCTCATTCAGGTCCCAAGACTCATAAAGCAGATAGGAGTCTAATGAAACCCTGTTGTTCCCCCGGCCACACACTAGCCCTTTAATATGCTTTGAGTTTAATATGTTTCATCAAAACACTGGAGAGTCAATATACGACAGTGGAAAAAAAACAAAGACTTCTGAAATGTGATTGCTGTGCATTAGTAAGATATCCTATAGGATTCTGAGCGTTTCTCACCCTCTAAGAGCTTGAAAATAACTGAGCAAAGAAACATCTTCATCTATTATTCAGTGCGTGTATTATTCTGATAATCAATCAGTGAATTTACACTGGCAGCTTTGAGTGGGAGTTAATGAGAGCACTCTTCTGTGGTCAGTGGTCAGAGTTGAAACTGCAGAGGAGCCTAGCAAGATCATTAAAAGTCAGTCAGCCTGCCAGTGGTGCTAGCTGGACTAACCCCCAGAGGGCTTGGGATGACTGGCTGTTTTGGTGGGGGCCACCATGTCCAATCTGTGGCTGTGGCTTAGTTGGGTCCCCCTGCGGGCAGTCAGCCGTGACACTGTCAGCCTATGGAACTAATGCAATATGCAGTGTGTATGTCTGTGTGTCTGGAGCGGTTTGCAGAGTGTTGTCAAGGTGACTGGAGGGTCAGGTGGTTGCAGCTCCCAGTAGGGCCACATAGAGGAGATAAACAACAGAGCCCTTGTCGTAAGAGAGAGGTTGTCCTGAGATGCCTCTCTCACGCAGGAAGTTGTCAGCTGAACTGTCAGTGTAAAAGAACACGGAAATATCAAGAGAGAAGAGACAGAAAGAGAAAAGAGAGCCAGACAGAGAGAGAAAGATACAGAGAGAGATGGAGAGGAGGAGAGGAGGAAGAGGAGGAGGAAGGGAGCCACAGAGAGAGAGAGAGAGAGAGAGAGAGGAAGAGGAAGTAGGGAGCCACAGAGAGAAAGACATTGAAAATGGAAAGAAACAGAGACAAACACAGATGAGTTGCAGCCAAGTGAGAAAGAGAAAGAAGCTGAAGAGGTGAGCGAGAAGCTGTCTGAATGCAGTGTTTGCTTTGTTGTCGTCTCACAGGCACAAAATCTCATTTAAGTCAGCCAATCATTGACCACCAATGACGAGCACTAAGTAGTCCGATAGAACAACTTGTGAACTGACTGATCCCCAAAGTCTCAGATCTCTCTTGTGTAATCTGACTTGGGTCACTTTTTTCCCCCCTTTTCTTTGTGCACAGAGATTAGTGATCAAGATTAAAGGCAAACTGACACTTGCCACAGGAGTAATACTGCTCCTTCAAACAACAATTCACAAGTGAGAAGAAAAGAGTTTTTGGCTGAGTGAAAATGAACTTGTTTTCTCCCCCAGCGGCTCCCCAATCTGCCTACCCCACTGTGGAATGAGTTTTTTATTTTTCTGTGTGAGCCTTAGATTGTGTTTCCTTGGATCTTGGATCTATTTTTCTATAATCTCATTACATCTCATTACATGTGAAGATTTGGTGAGCAGAGTGCAGTGCAAGTATTGCAACAATGCAACAAATTAGCTTTTGTTATGAATGTTTTATTTTGTCAGAGCAAACTTAGATCAAAGCACATACCATTTACAACAGCATAGCTGTGTTCAAAGTTACTGTACACAATATGAATACTAGTTACATGACCGACAACAAATATCTTTTGGACTGTGCCACATCAAGAACATCTAAAGGAATATCTGTGTCCATTGTTATTCCCCAGACTCTTGGGTACAGACTTACAATATTGTGCACAATTCTACAGTACTGTCATTTAAACACAAACTTTTATCTCTGAAGTTTCTTAGACATCAGACAATTCTTGTTTCCCAGTAGAATCAGTGTTATCACTGCACTTGTTCAGCCTGGAGTCACGCATACATTGACAGTGTTCCTCTCATTCCTCTCCCTCCTTCCTCACACTTCCATCTCCCAGAACGAGATTGAGCTCCTCAAGGCAGAGAACGACCGCCTGAAGTCCAGCGGGAACTCTACTCCCCAGGCTACCCCGGTTAAGACAGCCCGACCCCCGTCTGAGACCTCCAGCACCTCCTCCTCCTCCTCGCGCCAGTCCCTGGGCCTCTCCCTCAACAACCTCAACATCACGGACACCATCATGTCTGGTGAGTAGAGGATCAACACTGGTGTCTGACATAGTCGGCAAGATCGCACAAAGACATCAAGCTAGACAGGCTCCTCAGAGAACAATCAGAAGCACTAGACAAGAGGTCCTTAGTGGGAGAAAGGAGACATCTGAGGGAGCGGAAGTTTCTTTAATTACATCTTAAATTTTAATTGATTCAAGGATGGATTTAATTGGTCTAAACTGCCTTAAGACAACTGCAGCAAGCATTTGTTACCCTGTGGTTACATCATACTTTCAGGCCTGAGTAAAGTTCTGTAATGGAATGTGGGTAAGAGTCATAATTCACCGTTATTGTCAGGTCCTCGTTATGTAACATACTTAGAATTATCAAAGAAAAGTTCAGGATTTCTCCTCCCCTGGACAATCACGAAGGACCAAAAGTTCTTCATTCTCACCGCCGCATGCCCCATTTTCTTCCCGTATTAGTATTGATTACTATTCCAATTATTCCAAAGTTTCTGCTGCATAAAATGCCGTGGTGCACAGATGGGGCACAATGGAAGCAGTGAAGAGTGAAATGGGGATTTTGTGGGCAGCCGGCCGTGCAACACAATGGCCATTGCCGCCAAAAAGACCCTCTATACCACATGTGGCTCTCCTAACACCCTACCCCCCACCCTTGCATTGCCTCCCCCTGCCTGTTAATTAAAGAGGAGAGAGTTGGGGCCAGTCCCTCTCACTTTGTGGGCACCAGAGTCAGAGTTTAATTGATGGAGGGATGAGCGGCGCGCAGCGGTGCGTGGGAAGACGAGTGGTGGAGGGACGTTATCGCCCCGCCACAGAGGCCACGCACCAACAAGCCACCCCGAATACAAAGCACCTTACTCACTCGTCCTCTGCTCGCAGTCACTCTCGTTCATTTCATTCTTTCTTTTCTCTCCCCGAGTCTCTGGTTCCCCCCTCTTTTTTTCCTCACACCACTCACCCTTGATCTTTTTTTCTTCTTCTTTTCTTCTAACTTTATCCCTCTCTTCTCTCTCCTTCATCCTTCATCCTTCACTCTTTCGCAGTCAGCTCAGTGTAAAAACCAGCATCAAAGAGTCAGGCTTTTGGAGTTATGTGAGCAATTCAAAGTGTATTTTGAGCCTCAAAGCACTGCCTTGCACCAACAGATAAACAATAAGACTTAACTTGCGCTCATATCGAATTGAGTCATGCCATTATGCTCACAGAATCGTTTGCCCTTGTACATTAGTTCTGAAGTTGTGTATAATGGAGAGTTGAGGTATTCAGGGACCATATGACTCATTAGCCGTCAGGCTACCTTTGAAGTTTCCCCTTTGTGAACAAAAATGTGAGTGTGGGGGACTTTTTTTTTTCTGCAGATATTCTGTTGGATGACGGTTGTGAAGGGAACCTTCGCAAAGAAGGCCGAAGTGTCAGAATAGTCGTGACGATCCACAGTGGATCCAACAAGACAAAGGTGACCTTGAAATACTCTGTTGATATTGAAGTTTTAGTGTCACAGGTCATTCGTATTGTCCTCCTGAGCTTTGCGTGACTGTTTTTGACCCTTTACCCTTTTAGGGCTTTCAGAGTCAAGAGTACCTCATTGGCTCTATTGGCGTGAGTGGGAAGACCAAATGGGATGTCCTTGATGGCGTGATACGACGGCTGTTCAAGGTCAGGCACTCCTCATATTAAGTTCTTGTTTGCACTGAAATACTCAATTGAATGTGAAAAGGTTGGGGAAGTAAAGCATACAATAAGTCATTTGATAAACTGCATAAACAAACATTGTTTTTGAGGACACATTTTTTCACACTGAAGGTTATAGTGTATTGATGATCATTAAGAAAGGCTACTTTTCACTGCTATTACAGTCCAAAACAAACACATAAAACTAATTATATTTTTTAACATCAGTTTAAATTATTTTTTATACATATTGCTTTTGGAACTATTAATGCTAGATCTTGACAAGGCTGCTGTTTCTTACTTGTTTTCCCAGGAGTATGTGTTCCGTGTAGACCCGGCAACCAGCCTGGGCTTGACCTCAGACAGCATTATGTGCTACCGAATGGGGGATGTGGTGCGAGGACAGGCCTCGGAGGTGCCTGAGCTGCTCCCTTGCGGATACCTGGTGGGCGACAACAACGTCATCACTGTTAACCTCAAAGGTAAGTATGGACAGTGAAGCTAAACCTCACTTGCTGACTGGCATCCTTTTTTACCCATATTTTTCTTTGCTTATATCTGCTAAAATAGTTCTAATAGAGGACCTACTGTTATTGTTAGTTGTTTAATGTTGCTTTGCTTTCCATCTCAGTTACTTAGTATGGACTGTAATATTTAACTAAGCCCCTGAAACTGTAATTCCCTTTTACGAAAACAAAAAATCTCCACATCCCTTCTCCTTCCCTGTTGTTTTCGAAACTTGTTCCGTTACCTCATGTTCTCTATGATTGTCTGCCCCCTGCAGGTGTTAAGGAGAACAGCATCGACGGGCTAGTGTTTGACACGCTTATCCCTAAGCCCATTATCCAACGCTACCTGAACCTGCTGATGGAGCACCGGCGCATTATCCTGTCTGGGCCCAGTGGCACTGGCAAGTCCTTCCTGGCCAGCAAGCTTGCTGAATACATCGTCACCCAGTTAGGCATGGAGGTGTCAGATACCACTGTGGCCAGTTTCAATGTGGACCAGAAGTCCAGCAAGGTACGGGAAAAAAGTTTTTTTTTTTTTGGGGGGGGGGGGGGGTTAAGTCAGTAATATTTTTATAATATTTAGTCACTAATAGTTTTATGTACTGTACTAATCATATTGCTGATTTTTTATTTATTTATTTGTTTATTTTGTAGCACTGTCTATAGACTTGGGCAGAATTCCCCTTAATTCATTGCACATTGGTTTCATGCTTTGCTCAGATTGTGTGTGTGTGTGTGTGTGTGTGTGTGTGTATGTGTGTGTGTGTGCATGTGTGTGTATGTGTTCACAGGACTTAAGGCAGTACCTGTGCTCGCTGGCGGAGCAGTGCAACTCGGAGGAAACAGACATGGAGCTGCCCACAGTGGTCATCCTGGACAACCTGCACCACATCGGCTCCCTCAGCGACATCTTCAACGGCTTCCTCAACTGCAAGTACCACAAATGGTGAGAGAGAGATAGAAAGAGAGAGAAAAGTATGTCTGTAAGGCTTGGCTGCTGATGCTGACATGAGCTGATTACTCTGGTGGTGCACGTAATGATAATGATGATGATGATGACTATGATGATGTGTTTGACGATATGTGCTAAAAACCTCATTACATACAACTACAAACAAGTGGTTATTTAATGCATTTTGTATGTAAAATATAGCAGAGAAGTGAGGCTATTTACTATATCCGATAGCACTCAGGGGTAATGTAGTATTTAATTTTCTTATGAATGCTACTTGTGACCTTGCATATAACTCTCTCGCTCTCTCTCTCTCTCAATCTCTCTCTTTCTCTGTTTGTGTGTATGTGTGTGCGTGCATGTGTGTGTGTTTGTTTGTTATAGTCCCTATGTTATTGGAACCATGAATCAGGGTGTCTCTTCATCGCCCAACCTGGAACTTCATCACAACTTTAGGTACAGGGTTCCGTCTCTTCTTTTATGTGGATGTAAGAAGAATTGTCTCAGCAATGTAGCAAAATCTAGATGTTGATAATGTATAATATAATATTTAAAATAGCTACATTAGAGCATACACTTACATTAGAGCATACACAGTACACTTGTAGAGTTTGCTGTGACAATGCCACCACAAGAGGGAGCTTGTTGATGGTAATTAGCTGGTGAAGGGTGAAGGAATTACTACAGTGGTCTCCAGCCAGGAAATGGTGGCAGTTACTGAGAAACTGACTTAATATATAGTTAACTTTGAAATATCTCATAAACTTTAACTTTATTTAAATATCTTGTAATGATGACTACAAACATAGTCACATAGAGCAGATACACAGTTTGCCAGTGTCAACAGAAAATAATCCAAAGACCCACAGTGATTTATGAATGGACTATAAAATGGCTTTAGGCTAGCTACCTGTAACCGGGTAGCTATGTTCAAGCACATTAGTCTGGTTTGTTATTAAGTTGTCAGGCCAGTTGTAATGATGTGGCTGTGGTGTGCAGGTGGGTTCTGTGTGCCAACCACACTGAGCCTGTGAAAGGCTTCCTGGGGCGCTACCTGAGGAGGAAGCTGATCGAGACGGAGATAGGCAAGAACATGCGCAGTAACGACCTCATCAAGATCATCGACTGGATACCTAAGACATGGCAACACCTCAACAGCTTCCTGGAAGCACACAGCTCCTCTGATGTCACCATTGGTGAGATTATACACACATTCATTCACACATGCACGCCCGCACACACACACACATGCAATTCTTGCTGTCCATCAGTTAAATACAAATTGTATACCGCCCTGTTGTTATAGTTTGCTAATAAGGACAATCATTTTGCCAGTCTCAGATTCAGATGTATTGAAAACACCTTTAAAACGATTTAACAGTTTTTAAATTCTACATCTTTAAACTCCATTTTAGACCATTAGACATGCCATCCTTAAACTAATTGGATGATTTATTTTGTCAGGCCCACGGCTGTTCCTGTCATGCCCCATGGATGTAGACGGTTCGCGGGTGTGGTTCACTGACCTATGGAACTACTCACTAGTGCCCTACTTGCTGGAGGCAGTGAGAGAGGGACTCCAGGTGGGTGATGCAGGAAGCTAGATGTTTCATGGATTATTTTCGTGTCAATTCGACAAAAATGAGTTCCTGAATGAGTTCCTGAACATAATACTGAGCCTGCCATTCTCAGTCAGGTCTATTGCTCTGTAGTCTGATACTCTATATTTGTTGTTTCCAGTATGTATAGGTAGATAGAGAGATAATTATGAGCAGTACCTTAACATAACTAACATGCTAATGCATTAAGCCTGACAAGACTCACTCGTGTCTCACACCAGCTGTATGGGAAGCGTGCAGCATGGGAGGACCCCACCAAGTGGGTGAACGACACGTACCCTTGGAGCTCAGCAGCCCTGCAGCATGATTGCCAGTCCCTGCTGCAGCTGCGGCCCGAGGATGTGGGCTACGACGGCTACAGCTCCTCCAAGGAGGGGGCGTCCTCCAAACAGGTCTCCCAGAGCGACACAGAGGGGGACCCACTGGTAAGGAGTTAAAGATACACCCCACTTGTGTATCATATTGTAAGGATTTATTGAGGACAAAGCTCACACATATATTTGTGTGCTACAGTTGACATGACCAGTTTGACTTGGACAAACCCAGAAAAAACAAACTAAATCAATTTGATGTATGTATATACTGTTCATTTTATTGTAGCACAAGATGTTTAACAACACAATAGCAAAAGTACATTTTTATCATGTCAAGAAACTCAAATCATATGCTCAGCAATGGATGATAGGGAGTTGTTGTTTTACGCTTTCAGAGCCTTATGTGTTTCTTTTCTCAAGTGTCAGTGTAGTTCTTCTCAGTGTGGATTCCAAATAGGTCACATTATATATTTCCCTTAATAAAAATAAACAAATAACATCAAGGATAAACAACTACAAACAAGCGTAAACACCACCACCAAGTGAGAGTTCTGATCTTGTCCTCCCGCTGGTTTGAAATTCATTTCATCCTCAGATTCAAAAAACAAACAAAAAAAATCTTTCCTTGTTTCATCCCAAAGTGTTGGCTCTGTCCACCTCTAATGGGCTGTAATTGATGGCCTGACAGCAGCCAGCGGCAAGAAGGTGAAGGATGAAAAACATAAAGAAATGAGAGGCAGAGAAGGGAAGAAAGGAAAAAAAATGCTCACTCAACTTGCTATCCTGGGTCTATCCTCATTATTTGGTCGGCTTCACACTAATTCAGGCTAGTCGGCGGGTGAGAGCGATAACCTCTGAGGTAGCAGGAGGTGGAGGAGAATGGCCTTTCTTCAGTCAGTGGGCTTCTTCCTGCTTTTACTTTATCCTGTCCACAGGGAGGCTGAATCACATTAGGCAGTCATGCTGTGTGTTTTTTTCTCTTTCTCTCTCTCAAAGCAGGCACCAGTGGCAAAGAGGGGGGATTTTAAAAAGCTATCTTCCATCAAGCAACTTATTTTTAAAATGGCATAGTTAGACAGTGCTTTACAAAAAGCAAAACAACTAGAGGCTGATCCTCTTCCTTTGGCCAGCTAATTGAACTTGGCAAATAAAAGAGACTGAGGATGAACTGATTGAATTGTAGTGTTCTCTGTCTTTAATCCTGTGGAAAACATCCATGATTCTTATCTGTCCTATAGAATAATGTAAGGATCATATAAGTCTCCATATATAATTTGTATACGGTAATCTCAGAATTATGCAGTTTTTTTTCTATAATGACATTGGCAATGATAGTTAAGTCTCTCTTATCTTACACAGTCAGTCTACTCTTGGTTTTTATAGCCACGTTGTGTATGTTGATGTGTGTATCACTTGCATGTATTTTTACATTTTGTTTTTTGACTGCACATTGAGCTGTCTGGTTACTCTTGAAGTAACCAGATTTATTCACTGAATATTCATATTTATTCATTGAATATCTTATGTACCGGTAGTCAAGATCCATTCCGTTTTGGAAAACCATTTAAGGCTAAATGTCTATAACTGCGTGTGTGTGTGTGTGTGTGTGTGTGTGTGTGTGTGTGTGTGTGTGTGTGTGTGTGTGTGTCTTCAGATGAACATGCTCATGAGACTGCAGGAGGCCGCCAACTACTCAAGTGCACAGAGCTGCGACAGTGACAGCGCCAGTCACCATGACGACCTTTTGGACTCGTCGCTGGAGTCGGCACTGTAGATGAGGAGGAGCCCATGGGAGCTGAGGAGGCGTCCGTTCAGAGAGAGAGAGAGGAGAGATGAGCAGCTGCTCCTGGGATGCCTCAGAGCTGAGTTGGACTGAGCTGCACTGGCCCAAACCACCCGACGTTTCTGTTAGCTGTCCCCTGTGCCAGGGAGGTGTGTGTGTGTGTGTGTGTGTTTGTGTGTGTGCGCGGAGTGGTGCTTGCAATGTTGCTGCGTGTCTACCAATGAAATTCTTTCTGCTGTGTTTATGGCAGGGGATGTGTTGATCACCAGAGCCTAAGGATCACAGTTTTCTCTTTCTTTTCCTCTGTGGCCTGGGTGTGACACTGCTTACTCACTCACACACACACAAACACACACACACACACACACACACACACACACGTCCTCTGTGACATCAGCCCACTCAGATGCCAACGGCGCAGACGTGTGCGCCCCAGTAGTCACAAGCTGGAACTGGGCGAGCTTCTCCCTCGCTTTGCTCTGACATGATTGGCATGGTGGGGTTTTAGCAGGCTTATACTGTTTCACATTGATGTTTACATTACAGTGGGCAGAGAGTCTCTCTCTCCCCCTCGACACCATCTGCTGTGGTCTTCACACACTCGGACTCGGGATGCAACACCACATTTGCGGCCAAAACCACCCTTCTATACCAACTCCGACCATGAGCCATGTGAGACTGGCACGGTACTCAAACGTTGGGTAGACATGGTTTACTTACTGGCCAGAGGCAAAAGGCTTGTGTCCATGTTGAGCGTCATTGCCAAATGAAGCACAAGAGAGATTGTGGTAAAACTGCTTACTGTGATACAAGGATGTTCTGAAACGTCAACAGTAAACAAGATCAAACAAACAACAACAACAAAACATGCCACTCAGTTCACTGCCAACCAATGGCATAAGGTGGGGGACAGGTCAGACGTCATGATCTTAGAAGACACTGTAATGCAAATGAATTATTTTATTATTATTATTATTACTATTATTATTATTATTCTTTTTTGGATGTTGTATCATGTGTGTCACAGTTTTGCCCTGGTTCAGTGAGGGGACCTCCTCTCCACCCCACCTATCTGCACCCTTTCGTCACTTCTGACTGCATAGTGGTATACAGTTGGATGCGCAACACATACCATTGGCTGTCAGTGTGTTTGTTCTGTATGCTTGATCTGTCATCGAATGTGCTCGAACCACAACGGGACACCCACCCACCCCCCTGTTGTTTGTTGTCCTTGACCCTCTGAACAAGCAGGTGATGCACCAACCCTTTGCTGCTAGGGAGGGTCAAGAAAAAGATAAAAAAAAAAACAAAAAAGAGAGTGAGAAAGTAAAAAACTAAATCCCTCCTGTCACCCAAGAGCCAGAATAAGAAGGGATATGAGCCTGAAAACTGGTGCTTTCTCGCTGCCTTAAACGTGCTCAGCTCGGAATCGAATTCAAAGCGCTCTTTTGACCTTGATCGTCCTTGAATCTCTCAAATGCCATCCAAAGAGGATGACACCTGATGAAACCTTGTATGTAGTTATCATTTTTTTAGTATTTTGTTTTTGTATCTTGAGTTCAGGGTGGAGTCACAATTCCATCGCTGAGTCTGTGAAAGGCCATGGTCGGTTTTGTTTTTCATATCGGAGGGTGAATGCCTTTCATTGAATGTGTGCACATTGGACACACAGGTAGACTAATAGACCACTTTGAGAATTTGCAATGAAGAGATGTGATGATTTTTTTTTTTTTAATTATTTCGTCACCCAGTTGATCTGGGAAACACTTGAACCAACATGAGCACAATCCAACCTCGTGATTGAGATAGCCTGACAAGCATGTTGTTTTCAGTTTGCTAAATATGTGTACGTAGGAAATTGACCTTTACTTCTACATGCTAGTTAAGCATGTGGATCAAAATAATAAATAAAAAATAGTGCATTTTAATTTAATTTATCCTTTTTTATTTTTCAAAAAAAAGTTATGTGGGTTATAGTTTTTGCACAATTTATCATGGGAGGGGATTTGTAAATAAAAAAAAAAGTCTTGCACAGTTAATCCAAGAAACATCCGAAGGTTGATGTTCTACTCTGCTTACTGAGAACTATTGTATTTTGCAAACTGAGATAAAAAAAAAGAATTATTAGAAAAGCAAACCAACTCATTGTCAGAAACTGTTGTATGTCTTGTGATGACTGGTTGTTTTGCCTTTACAAAGCTGCAACGTGTACAGAGACAAGTGTTTGTAGTGTCTCATATACGTATGGTAAACCTATGGGAGCTCAACAGCAACTAATTGACTTACTGTTTCACAATTAAAATAAGTTTGCCAAGACACCTAAAGAAAATCTCTCTCATGCATCTATATTACACTATATATCCCTAATGGTACAATCAGACATACACAGAACAGTGACATTGTTTCTTTTAACCCTTTAAATGACACATCAGACTGTCATGTAGGTGTGGTAATGCTCTGGGTTTTGATGCCATTTTGTTTCAAATCAAGAGTTCACCTTGAACCTACTGTTGTAAGTCACTGAAAGAGAAATTCTCAGCAAACACTGGGTGCTATTTACCATCAAAGCCAACCTCAGAGCATTCATTGCCGGTTGCACAACCTCAGGACAACCCTTGTCTTGGTGCTCAACGGGTAGGCCACCCTAGCAAATTCTCAATGTCTTGTTTGTCCCTGCGGCACAGGCTCCAAATGTACAACGTTTTTGTTCTTGGAATTTGGACATTATTATTTTCTGTGCTCCACAAGTCTGTCTGCTAAACTGTTTGCCAACTGTAGGATCCTCTCAAAAACAAACAAGACTTTTATAATTGTGCTTAACAGTGTCAAACATCATGTACCTCAGTCTTGACTGCCCAAATGTCCAAAAAAATAGAAGTTTCACACCTAAACCTGTGATGATTTCTGTGGGTACTAAACATTCTATTCTATTGACTTCCTTTTTTTATTGCTAGTACATCTCGGTGAGAACATAGCATTTACTACTTTGAAAATATTTTTTTCTTTTGATTTTATTATTTGGTGGAACATTTGTCCTTAAATGTTTTATATTTTGTACATTTGTAAGTAACATATCATGTAAATATAAAGAGACCACAATTTAAATCATCTGGAGGATTTTGTAGTCTTTGTAAAGCCCTAATAAATGGTATTTGGTGTCACCTTAAGAGATTTCTGTTTTCTGAAATTTTAACAAATTTCTCACACTTGCGTAACAGCTAAAGGAAATATCAATGAAATACTTCTGCTGCCCTAAACCACAAAAGAAGAATACTTGAAGAGGGTTGCTTCTTTAACCAGTAGGTTAGGGGATTTGCCATGTGACCGCAAGGTGGTCGGTTCAATCCCTGGTTGGAGGGGGAAATGTGTTTGGGCTGATTGGTTGCACAACGCTCTGCCATGTCCACATCCACAACTGAGGTGCCCTTGAGAAAGGCATCTAACCTCTCACTATTCCCCAGGCCCTGTATATCATTGGCTGCCTTCAGTTTAGTGTACTGTGTGTGTCACTAATCACAGTCGGGTACTCTCCACAAGTGTGGAGTACATACTGCATAGTATAGGTCAGTCTGCTTAATCATTATGGACATGTGCAAAAGTATTTCAGAAAGATATTATGTGAGAGGCATACCTAAAATCAATGGTTTATGTTAGGGTTTCTAATCTGAAATACTTAAATTACTTGACCTTGTGAAATTCAAAACATAATCTGAAGCAGTCCATGGTTGTTGTCTGACTGCAAGAGGAAACTCTTTGTTTTTTTTCACACACACGTTTAAGTTACCTGTGTGTTTTGAGTTAGACTGTACATCATAATTTACTAATAATATACTAGTGTAGTATCTTATATGATAATAGCAATCATAAGGCTTGATATCAACACATACTATGTCCGTAGGTCTGTGAGTGACAAGAGGTAGAAAATGTGGGCTTCAGGTGTCCTCTCCAGAGATGGGAAGTCTTTGATGTGGAGACATGTGCAAATGGGCTTGTTTGTGTGAATGTCTGGTCCCTTCCCTCGATGCACAGCATCGCTGATAACCACCTGAATATATTCAGACAGCATGCTGGGCGTGGCCGCTGGTGAAGCTGGCATATGAGTTATTGTATTCCATATTTAGAATGAATGGTTTTGCTTGACACACATGCCCTTTGGTCTGTAATGCACTGGACATTTTGGGGTACTTCAGGGAAATATAGCTTCAAGGAACTAATATGACTAATATAACAACAGCTTCCATTCAGACCATGTTAGTCCTGAGTTTGCACTTTTATGTGGGAGACCTTAGATTCATTTTGACCACAGATGTCTGATCATGACTTCTGAAATAAATAAATAAACCGTAATGTTACTGTAGTGTTAAGGCCTCACTCTTGCTCCGTAGGTAAGCTGTTCTTAGTAGATATTGCCTGGTTGTACTATTTACAGCATTTTTTAAGTACAGTATATTTTTGAGGCTTTTATTACCTTTAGTCAGATAGAACAATAGAGATATGACAGGAAATAAATCGGAGCAAGATGAGGAAGGATCATGAAATGACCTCAGGACAGGATTTGAACATAGGCCTCATGTTTATGGTATGGACATCTAAACCATCTGTGCCATGGTGCCTCTTTACACCTTTTTCAAGCCATATATAGTCACACCTCAAGTTAGATATTTTTCTTCATAACTTCACATTTGTGTGGGACTGATCACGTTAGCAGGCCTAAGCTGTAAAATATTCAAGGTTTCATTGTATTTCAATGTTGCTGTTGATCCCTAAATGCAAGGACTAACAGCCAATCTAAGACATCAAATGGTCATGTTTTATTACTGTTACAACCCTGTCAATTTCAATGCATTATAACTACCTGGACTTAGAGAAACTCAGAGGTAACAATGGGAAAAAGAGATAAGCTTGTCAGGGTGGACACTGTCACATTCAGTTGTGCGGTTACAGCAATGGCCCTGGGCCTTCAAGCATTTTATTATTAATTTTGTATTTTCAAAAATTGTCAAGGCCTTGCTTTTTTTCTCAGTTTTAAAAGCTTTGAAGGACTTCTGTGCCATGTTGGAACCCTCTGCATGTTACACTTTCCCACCTGAGGGTGGCACTATTACTCTTCACATTGTCTTCCAAAGTCCGCAGCCCCATTTGGAGTCACGATCCTCCTGATTTTTTTTTAAATAATTTAAAACTCATAGTTCTCAAGGAGAGATGTTAACACTGGCAGCATTCTTAAATGGATTCAACAGGCTTGTGAATGGAAACTTCTGTTCCTTGCACTAATCAAAGGTTACTTTTGATCTGAAATGAGTGTCAGTTGAGACGACAGAATCACGCTAATTAAATATTGTCATGCAAATGGTGATTATGATTATGCACATCCTTTCACTGACACGAGTGCAGAGAGGCCCCCTCCCCCAACTCCCCCGCTTGAGTTCCTGGGAGCGGAGAGAAAACAGTCTTTTTGTCCCCAGAAACGTCCCTGTCAATAGAGCTCAGAGTCGTGACTGAGCTCTCTTTTCAGAGCTGGGCTCAGCAGTCTCGCGTGGCAAGAGTCGTGGATCTCTGACAAAGAAGAAAATAACTAATTTTGAATGCCTTTGGACCAGCATAGTCATCAGCATAGGAATTTAAATCAGGGTTGAGGTTGAGTTTGCGGGAGAAAGCCTAAAGAAGATACAAGGACTATACTTGGTAGCGTAGCAGTTAAGGAACCTGGCTAACATGCTGGTAGCTTGGATAATGTGGATTCGAATCCTGGTTGCTGAATGGCTGTCCTTGAGCGAGGCACTTAATCCTAAATTGCTCTAGGGGAGACTGGTCCTGATGTAAAATGATAGTTGACAAATTCAAGTCACTTTGGATAAAAGCATCTCAGAAATGTAAATGTGTGAACTCAGATGTACGTTGATGGTGGAAATACCTATTAGTGTAATACACACAGACTATACAACAGGCCACCACAAGTCCTGTGACATCCTGTCTTTATTATTGTTTGGCACCATTTTCACCACGTGTTTGTGTGTGTATGTATGTGTGTGTGATTCTATCTTTTTTAAGGAAGAGGCTGGGGGTTGGTTGCTGTGGAGTTGTCCGCCTTAGGGCTTACATGAGCAGTCAGCATCGCTGTTCTCTGGCCCCTGCCGTGTCCCTCCCTTCCACTTCTCCTTCCCCTCCTCTGCCCACCTGCCTGCCTTCTCCCTCTCACGCACAAACCTCAGCCTTGCTTCCATTCCAGGCAGAACACCCGAAGGGAACTCTGCCTGTGCAGTTGCCACAACTTAAAGTTTGTTTTTATTACAGGTTGACAATATTTATTTAAAGAAACACCTCTATTTATTTGAGTACTTTGGTACAGCCCAAGTATTGCTTCAAGAATGAAGATATACCGTTTAGTGTCCCTGAAGCCAAAGAAAGCGAATGACTAAGACAGACATCTTTCACAATAGGTGCACATCTGACCACCCTTCAGCAATCACAAATGCATGAACAAATATATATGTTTTCTGTTGTACCTCTGGTTATGCACTTGTGAAGGTGGAACCAAATAAAGAAATTTGATAATGATGAACAATGAAGTTTCCTTGAAAAGCACAAAAAATTTACAGGGGAAACTTTTAGAGATATTTTAGCGAATGTTAACTGCTATGTGTGTGTAACTAAAAGCCCACTTAGAATGAGATAGAACAAACATCCACCTGTCACACTGATGGTATTGTAAGTCCAGGGTAGCCTGTAAAAAGCCTCTGAAACAACTGCTCCCTGATGAATAAAATATGACCAACTGCTCTGCCGAAATGATCCAGCAGAAACGAATGTCTTCAGCTGGCTCAGCTGTTAGAATAGCAATTCCTTTTTTTCCTCCTCTCCTCTTCTCAAATGTGTGGCAGTCAGAGTAGCAAGGGGTTTGAAGGGTTCAGTGGAGCAGCACAGCAATGTTGCTGGCATTTGGGCACTCTGAGACCGTTTTGAGGCTCCCTCCACCGGTGCAGAGCAAAGACAGGTGACATGTTTTTCTGGGCAGGTTGTGCTCTCATGCTCCTGCCTGTGGCTCATGCCCAGCATGGCCAGATTACTCATACAGAAAGAGATAAAAAAATATATAAAGATCCTCAAATACTCTAGAGGACCTCAAAGATCATTGGTAGAGAAATAATGAGCTTTCTGGTCATGTGAAGAATAGAATAAAGATGTTCTGCTATTCTGTGAAGGTGCAAGAATTTGCACCACAATTGTACTTATAGTAGGCCTATAGCCTATCTATGGCTTTATGAAAGTATGTTGGTCATAAACGTGAACGTCGGCCTTGTTCAACATGTACCTGTTGCTGACGTTAGAAAAAGAAATGAAAAAAAAAGAGACTAAATTATGCTCCTTCTGCCTTGCACACCTAGATAGCTACAGCACTAACATTTTGAGGCATACTTCATACATGCTTTTAGCGTCTTAACACGCTCATAATATAATTTCAAGTACTTAGCATCATGCACTAGCTCCCTACGAGGCACCACTGCCCATACAGAACTGAGCAGTTGTGACAGAACAGTATGATGTTTTCTAACCAGCCACATACCTACTCTCATCCACCTCTCAGCTCATGCTCTCTCCCTTATCCACTGAGAGGAATAATTATTAATAATTAATTTCTCCCAGAAACGACAATCAAGCATTGGCTTGGTCATATACATATGAAATAGGCTACTTTATACCAACATAGAAACCGCGCCTGCATACGACAGCTGAGCCTGCATATGTCCTTCACCACCAAACTACCAGATAATGTTTACTTCATGTACATATCGCATGATACATTGGTCGACAATGGAGTGAAGTTTGTATGAAAGCCTTTGACGAAGGCTTACGAAATTGTGTTTATAAGCTGTCAAAACGCTTTGAAAATGATTGCTCGGTCCTATTCTCTGAATTAAACCCACAAGTAGGAATTGGTGAGAATTTAAGACGTTGGATGGGCACTTGAACTTTGAACAAAATGATTCTGCCTTCAGTTTCTGTTTGCTGATTGTTTGCTGTATAATTTCTAGCCATTGGAGAGTACTCTAACATATACTGTACCTAAATAGGCTACAATATTGAGTGGAGCTACTATGGTGGCGCTAGCCTAAGTTATTGAACATCACAGAAATAATTTGTGCAAGTACTCATGAGGCAGGTGGAAGGTGTTGTGCTGTCTGTCTGATTCCTTTTGATATGTGTCAAAAGAGATTCAAACAATTTAACAGGCATGTCTATCACAACTCATAGTTTCTGAGAAAAGATGAAACCAAGGCAACTGTCAGTGACAACGACTTATCTTTGATTTCGGAATTACACTTTCATCAGAAAGTGGAGTTGCACAAGCACGGGAAAACCTCGCAGAACTACCTGTATAATATTCAGGAAAAAAATATGGGTTTGATGTACATTTTTCTTTCTCTATCTCTCCCTAAGGTCTGCATTGTCCTTATTTTTTGATGCACTTTCCGAGGGATAGCATTAGAAAGATGAGAGGCAATGGGAATGGTGGCTGTTCCAGGGCCATCAGAAAGATGAAAGCAGCAGTAAGTGGCCCTGTCCTTTGAGAGAACATTCTCTTACTCTCGCCGATGAGCCGTGCGCTCATTCTGATAACTAACCCTTGTTACACCCGCTTTGATCAGAGCCAGTCTCTTACCCTCATAGGTGGCAAACTGGAGCTGCATATTGAAACAGGTGTGCATTGAACAGAAGCTTGTGTGTGTATGAGAGAGAGAAATGGTTTTCAGCATTATCACAGGCTCCTCAATTGGCTCACAAGAAAGAACACCTTAACCAGAGTGACCACTTACAACCATTTGCAACTTCTAAAGCACATACTGTAGTTACACCTTTTTTGCATGCCTTTCTGTAAATTCATGCTATTTTCTGCTAAAACTTTTTACTGCTGCTTTTAAATTATTGCAAATGTTGGAAACAAGCTGATTTTTTTCCCCACAAGTGGCTCTTTTTAATTTATCCATTCCACTAACATTAACCCACCAAAATGATGCATCAAAAAATTAGAAATCGTTTACCTTTTTAATAGTCTCTAATTAAAAAGCAAATAATAGGAAAAGAAGAAAAATGAGCACGACACAATCTAATTTCTGTCCCACTAATCCGAGTGCAGGAACTGAGGTGTGAAAACAATATTCTTGCTCTAATTAACACATCCAGGGAACATGGAACACAAAAGGCAGATTTTTCAGTCATTTGCAACAGAGACTAATGCAGTCTGTCAAGCGGAGTGGCAATGGTACACTAGGTTAAAATCAAGGATTGCAAATTACAGTTTGCCGCCAACAGTCTGTTTGGTTGGTCAGGGTCCCAGGTGGTGAAGTGGCCTACTTTGAGGAAAGTAAACACTTTTATGACAGTTTCCCTGTGAGATGTGATTAATGTGCTATAGGAGCTCACTAATGTCTTCTTTCAGTGCTGTCTTTTCAGAGCTGTCTTTGTTAAAAGTAGTGTGAATGGGACTTCATTGAAGGTCAGGAGACTGACTGATCAGGCAGAAATTCTACTGCATAGACAGTGACTTGGTTAAAACAAATCATAGCTGTGCTGATAACAGCAGAACCTTGAGCATTGTTCTGGTAAGTTTTATGTAGAAGAGGTGCTAAAATGTATCAGTTTTAGACTGTTCCTTTGGCTCCTTAAACTAAACACTGATTCTCACATGGCATACCCTGCTGTTGCCAAGCAACATATAAGACCACAGGTTATCCCTTTAAAGATGAACTGAACAGCAGCAAAGGGTTTCAGTGCTGGCACAGTTAATATAGGCACTCATGGAATGCCATGCCCAGTCAAATTGTTATACTTAAACTTTAACAGCAACATTTTTAACAAATACATTGTCTGGGCATTTCCTTACTTGATATTGAAATATGATTAGCAGTAGGACAATAGAATGTAAATGTGCAAAAAACACAAAGGAACTGTAACAGTCACACTTACAGCACCAGACTAGAGGTTTATCTCACACTCCAGTCATGGGTGTTGGTTAGGGCTACACTGAGCTCTGTAGACTTCAAGCCGGTAGGAGGGGCCTCTTTGATGCATAAGGGATTATGTGAGGTGGCTAGAAGTTCAGGAAGGCTATAGGAAGGAGAGGCAATCAGCAGCAATCCAAGCTTTTAGAAGCTTTGGGATCATGCGAGCCTTGAGAGCTGGAGCAGATTTATTCCACTCCAGGCCTTTGTGTAGTGTCACACAGCTGGGGAGAAAGGATGATGATGATGAAAGTCACATGATCTGGCTGTGTGTGTTTCCCACAGGCGCTCTTGAGCTTATTTTACACCACCATGTTCGTGTTAATAACCCACTGACCCAGCGTGCGTTGTTTGCGGACCAATGATTGTGCCTTCTTCCTGGGTTGATATTTGTAGATCACAGTAGCTTCGAGGCAATGACTCTGAAATGGCCTGTGTTGATTGGTGAATATGCTACAATAAGTGGTCTCTCTTCTACCTGACTGGCTTTACTTTTGCTGGCTGGTGGAGTTGTGAGGGGGAGTGAAGAGTGAAGTAATTCTGCTTTGTATTCACTTAGGCTACTGCCTCCCACTGCACATTTGTCTAGGATGAAAATGTATTACAGCCTAATTGCCTCAGGAATCATACTGTGAAATTGAAATTGGTCATGGAAAACTATGATGGGGGTGGGGGGACTACTGGTCATCTTACATTTTAAATAGCACTGATCTCCTTAAGATGCAGCAAAGAGTAGCTTTCTAATTATGTTTTTTTTTACCGTGATTATTGATATTCCTCCCCTGTTTCATATTTCCATGATAAAAAAATGATCTGATTAAGTTCTAAGATCTAAATAAGTTGCTTGTCATGCTTGTAAGTCACATGTCACTGTCTACTGTGGTCCACTTACAAATACCTCTCCTTATGGAGGGTATAAACTGTGTAGATTGATACATGGCCGAAAATTGTGGGGAAATTATATGCAGGTTTATATGTATTTAAAGCTACCAAAAAAGCATTTAATGCCCATAACGTTTACATAAGCCTACAGTTGTGAATGTAAATTTACTGTATCTTAATGTCTGGCTTTGTCATTTCTTAGCAAGTAACTATTCTTTGTCATTTTCTAAAGAATACAGAACTTTAATACATCACAGCTGATTTCTTCGATTAGAGAAATGAGCTTAGGAAGTTTGGTGAATAGCATATAAAGGGTTTTGCTTTTTGTATTCATGTTATCTTTTGTTCTGGACACAGTCAAAGACATTAGGTCAGAATAATAAGGCTGTGGCACTGTTTCACTCGAATAATTACTGACAGTCATCCACATCTATGATCAACTGCTTCATTTAAGTTTAAGTTGAAATTATAGAGTACTATCCAGTGAATCTGAAGAATGTAAGGAGCAAGACAAGGCTGTCTCTTTTTAAATAACTATGTTGTTAGAGTAGTATTTGAGTGCATTGCAGCAAGCAATTATTAAAAAAAAAAAAAAAAAACCTTTGTGAAGAAAAAATGAGGAAAATTATGGTTGATGCTGCATGGGAAAATTATAGGCTGTCGCTTGAAATTGCAAAGTTCCCTTAAACACTGATTTAAATTGCGCTGGTCACTAATCAGGTATGCAAAGGCTTGCAGGTGTGAATTCTTGCCTTCTTATTCATCAAGCAATCGGTATAGAGAAACTTGATGTAGAAAACTGTTTATGCATTTTATACAGCATAGATGGACATAGTGATCTAATGATGCTAATGACTACAAAGTTATAATATATTTGTTGTCTAAATTTTAGGGAAGCAGGCCTTGCACAAAAACACCAGCTGATCTCAATGTTCCTCCTAACCCAATTACTGAACCGAAAGAGTTAAAGGGGAAATCTGGTGTGAATCAATAGCCCTGTGCTGTGTCAGTCATAATAAGAGTATACACATAATATGGCAAAACATAATTTTTGGCGATACAGATAACAGTAAGTATATAGGCCCAAACATGACAGACTTATCTTTTAATCCCCCAATAGGCCTGTGTCAGTGCCTGGAAATGCAGCTCTTTTTTTCTGTGCGTCCAGATGTGTGGTGTTCTGTTAAAACGCCCCCAGCTTGACTTCACTCCAAGATTTCTCTTTACAAAATCCCATATGCATTGCACAATGTGTTTTCAGGAAGTGAGAAATGTGATGAACTCTAGAGAGTCAAAACGAGCCTACACGAACAGAGTGAGCAGCGAATAAGAAACAACAGAAAAAGACTTTGATTAGACTCTGAATAATATTTACTTTCACTTTCAAACAAAAACGTCTTAGTTTTGGATTATGGCAGTGAACACATGCTTGAGAAGGACATTCATTTTTGTTGACGTTGTTCTCGGGGTGAGTTATCTCTTTAGAGTTAAACTTTTATTCACTTTGACATTCAGCCCTTGTGTTATGTTCATGCTATGCACTCTTTTGGAGGAAACAGACCTTTATTATTTTCTTTTTTTAATATAAGCAAATGAAAAATGTCATCAGGCTGAGTGTGTAATGCAACAGCTTTTTACCAAGTTTTTTGGGGTCAATAGTTCTTCCATTCACTTGTCTACCGATAAACAATGCAGAGAAAAAAGACAATGGTGTTGTCAATATATGCCATTATCACATGTATTCCCAACATGTAATTGACAATAATTAAGCAATATAACATGAGTGAGAGTGAGGTTCGTGGATATCCTCACGGGTGTGGTTTGGCTGCAGGCATGAAGCTGAAGGCATTAAGCACAGAATGCGTCACATCCAATCAGAAGTTTCTAAATAGTACGACCGGACCTAACTGTTGTATAACAACAAATATACATTAGCTGGTTGTCTGCCCTATTATGACATAGAAGAAGAATCTTGGCCTATGGTGTAAACAGGCATGGGCACAGTGAGTAGGCTTCCTTCCCAACACCTTGAGGAGAAAATACAGGTTAGTCACATTGCTAGCATGTCTCCATGTACAAAGTGCCTAAAGGTGACAGGTGTAACCCCTTGCGAGACCCCTTATGATAACACAAATTACAATTGCTAGTTGCGCCTTCCTCCTAGCTAGATTAGATGTCACCTTCTCTGTGATTTATACTTATTTCCAGAGATGTATAGTAACTAATAAAAATACTTCACTACGGTACTTAAGTATGTTTTGGTCAACTTTTACTTCAACTGAGTTAATTGCATACTTTTACTCCACTACATTTTCAATTTGCAGTATAATTACAAGTATCAGATGAAATTGAATTTGGTTGTTCACTGAGTGACAGCGTTTTGGGGCAAACAATGCAAACAAGTGCAAACAATAAATTCTCCAATAAACTTGTAGATGTGATGCAGGCACCATTTCTCAGTTTGACTGTGTGTATGTAATCTTTTCTAGCTTTTTTGACATTTTCTGCAGTTTGACCGAACTGCCACTGGCATAATTCACTGTGTAAGTGAATTTGTGTTTCAGCTTCTGGGAATAATTTGGATTGCCCGGTCACTGTTTCTGCATGGCAGCTGGCATAGCTATGGCGAGGTAAAAAAAGAAATTAGTGCTTGAGAAACACTCATTTTAAACATATTAATTATAACATACTCTGGTCTCATGCCTTCTGTGTAAATTATGCTATATTACATTTTCAGTATTCAGTAACACTTTCTATGAGCCCAGTATTCATAAAAGCATTATAAACACAAGGGTTATAATCAGTGGTTAAAGTGGGATTTGGCAGGTGGGAAACTCCCAAATTCTGTGCCGGCGCAACAAAGAAAAACGACTCAACCTGCTCGATAGTGTCACTGTCATTCCTTATTTGCTTGATGTTTAATGGGTTTTTATTTACACTGATATGGCTTTTTTTTACTGGAAAAATTGCACATTTGAGATCCTGCACTGTAAACACCACATGATGTTCTACTTTTGTACCCAGAACACCCTAACTTCTTGTAAGAGACATAGATAAATGGGTTTATCAGTAATGCTTTTTTCAGATATTTATGTTGTGAGATACTCTAGCAGCCTAGCAAATTATGTATCAATGTGAGTGCTACTGCTTGGCTGCGCTGTGCTACTGTACTGGTTTGTCAGTGGTGCTGATGCTGGACTGAGCTGGGCTGGGCAGCTGAAATGTAGCTCGGTGTGCAATTATTGATGCTGCTCTTGGCTGTCCTAATCATGGTGAAAATAAAGAATTTGAAAAGTCATACTTAGAGCCACTTCATCTTAAATCAGCATTTATGACTGAAATAGTAAATGACAGCCTGGACAGGCTGAAACTGGCCAGTTCAATTGGCCAATGAAGACTAAAAGTTATATTAAAAACTAAAATATTTATTATCAAATTCATTATCAAAACTTCATATATCCACACATCCATTACGCTTTATCATCCAACAGACTATCAGCTAACAACAGTCCTTCGGGGGTATTTTCTTCCTATTCTGTCAGCATTTTAAGATCAAGCTGTCAGAAAACAGAGCGAGTTGGATCCAAGCGAGTTGGATCCAGGAACGGAAACAGGAGCCAGGGTCTATAATGCTTGCAGAGCATAATGCTTAAGGTTCGCAGACGATCTGACAGGGAACACTAGGAGACAGGGGTTTAAATACACAACAGATGACAGGTAACAAGCAGCAGGTGGACCGGGTGATACTACCAGGCAGTCATGACACAAGCTTACCTTTGGAAATAATCTTTGTTTGCATCCTCTTTTTTTCTCCCTCCTCCGTCTTTAAAAAATAAAGTCATGAAGACAATAACATTAGCCTACCAACCTTTTTTCCAGTTAGGAAACCAGTATTTATAGACATTTATAAATGCATTAGAATACTTTATGAATACTTGGCTCATAGAAAGTGCTACCCAATGTTCTAATTAATTTTCTCTTCAGGGTTATAATATCAAGGAAGTCATCGATTTATATGTGTGTGGTGTTGAGATATTGGTGTTAAGTACTGTGGGACTCCGTGGTATCCGCAAGAACAAAAAGTGGGCACTGATTGTGGTATGTCATCTAACTGCCATTATTTTTATTTTGACTGTTAGCAATGTCTGTTAAACTGGACTACTGGACAAAGATACAGAAGCGAACATTGTATTTGCCATTTATTGATTTATTTGTAAAACACAATTGTTTGATTGTATATGTGAAATTAGCAGTATCTGCTTCCATTCCTCTTTCTACTCTTTCCATTTTCACTCAATTTTCACAGTTTTCTGCTGGGATGATTCTGGTTAGCTTGCAAATTCTTGTGTTTGCTATATATGTAGCTGCCGAATCATACATGGTATGTGTCAGCAAATCATTCTTGTTAACTCATCATTAATGATGTGAAGACATTAAAGACTTCCTCAATGATCCTTTTTGGGAAGTGTGGTATGACTATGTGCATGTTTGTAACTTATTTGTACAGGTAGAAGAAAATATAAAATCTCTTAACCTGAAGCTACCTGAAGATTCCAAGTGGCTTATAGAGAAACAGGCCCAGGTAACTCACACTTTTTGGGGGAGGAAAAAACATGTTCATGAGGTAGATAAGAAGATTTTTTTTTTCTCTCTGCATGCAATAGGTTATACCAGTTAGCCTAGTTAAGACCCATAGGGAGAGGTATGTGCTAAGTGCTAACTAGTGTTGTTCAAAAAGATTTTCATTCACAGAGCAGGGTATTTATCCTCATCTAACCCTGGGGTAGACTATAACTGTGTGTGCTTCTAGTGTGGGTACTCAGATGTGTGTGTGTGCAGTTTATACATATATGCATTTGCATGCGTGTATGTGTATGTTTAAGGTTGGAGGGTGTCACTCTCCTAATCACAGGACATGATGTCGTATTGAAAGTGAGCTGCTGGCGTCATGGCATGGCACTTTTTTTGGTGCATCATTTTGGTGCTTATTGCCATCTTGGTGGGCAAACCAATTCATTACCATGGTTACTTCAACTGACATAGAGAGAATCGCATAGAGATATTTGTTTCAAAGTCCTCTCTGCTCTATTTTTGTGACATGAGGCAATAGAAGGAAAGGGAAGGGGCTTCACAGAGGGAAGGTTAATACCAGTGTGCGTTAATACCAGTGGCTGATAAAGATGTAAACTGCATACGATTAAAAACATTGGTTCTTACACATGGCTTAATGCATTTTGCATAAGTTAACAACAATAATGCTTTCAGTTGAAAGAAGAGTACTTTTCAAAAAAGCGTTTCTCAAAAAACTGCTGCTTGGCACTGCTTCTGCTTGTGAATGGTCTTCCTTTTTCCCACGCATTCACAAGAAAGCTCTCGCCAGTAAAACAATTATCAATAGCAAGCCGCTATTAATTCATATCAGGGCATTATCTCCCTATCACTGTAAGCCCATGGCAACCAATCAAGTGTTGTCCACCAAGGTGGGGGTGCCTTCCAGAAATGTAGTGTGTCTGCAGAAAGCCGTGATGTAACCGCTCACTGTCAGTGGTCTTTAGGCACCTCCTAATGTCAAAGGTCACATCCTGGGTTGCCCCCTTTGTTTGCTTACAATGGTAGACAGGGGTTTGTATGCACAGAGAAGGGTATCCTCATCTAACTCTGGGGTAGGCCATCATTTCCAAAAAAGCCAGTGTGTGCCTTCAACTTTGGGGTCTCAGATGTATATATGTGTGCGTGTGTGTATGTGTGTGAGTGTGTGTGAGAGACAGAAAGTGTGTGTTTCTGTGATTACCTAGAGTAATGTCGTTATGTCAGGATGTGAGTTAAAAGTTCTCCTCCCCTCACACACACTCTGTAAATAGTTCCAGTGTTGTGGCTTGTTAAACGGAGTCCAGGACTGGGAGGATGTTGTTCCAACATCATGTCATTGTCCAGATACACTTGAAACCTCAGCACAGCAATGTGTAAGTAAGGATCCCTGTACTTCTCTATACTGTAAACATGCTGAATGCAGAACCTGTTACTGAGAAAAGCCAATGAAAGTGTATGTAGTGCCCTTCACGTCTGTGTTTGATATGAAGGAGGTCCGCGTGTGTCCAATTATTGACATCCTGACCAAGCGTCCATATTTGACGAGTTGAGATTGAGACCATGTTGACATAGTCTGCCTTGTCTTGTCATTGTTTAGATTAGTAATGTAACTCGTGAGAAGACAAATACAACTGATGAAATCCTGGTGTATAAGCAGGTAATGACCATCTTTGATCATTTCATACATATAATTCACAATTGCACACAGAGTTGAACATCTAATGTAGTAAAATATTTCTGTCCATGTGCTTTCATCTGCAGCCATGTTTTCCATTCCTAGTCGGTGACGTGAGAATGCACTTGGAAAGCGAGGCAGTATTTTACTACATATACTTAATATGTATGGTATGTGTTCATGTGTAAGACTGTAGTCTACCTCAATGGTTGCCCTAAGGGTCTGTACCATGCTGCTTGAGTGTCCATGAAAAAGTTTGCTAAAAAAATAGAAGCTTGTCTCATGTGGAGAAAAATGCTACAGATCAGTATCAGCCAAAGCACTTTGTTCTTATTACTCCTGCACGCATAAGGTTGGATGAATGACAGAGTCTGCAAATACATTACTTCAATCTGTCAAAACACAAACACTTTCCTCAGGCTTTAACATTAACTACAAACTAATTGAATGTTATGTGATCTACACACTACTTTTTTACACAGTAGGCCTACATTTAATAGGAAAAAAAACCCAAACAATCTGGTAATACTTTCTATGAACCCTGTATTCATTATTACATTATAAACACATTCATAAAGGGTTATAATGCATTTATAAAGTCTTATAACTAATGTCATTAGAGTTATACATGTATAGTGTTCTACATTCTCAGGACTGTACTTATACAACTTACAACTTGAAGTGTCACAAAGTTTGTTAACTGTCCTTTTATATGTCTACTTGCACATGCCTATGCAATAATGAAGTGTTACAAGTGCTCAGTGCATACTCTAATTAAAGTGAGATAAACACATAATTACTCATGAAGATCAATAAGTCACCATTATAGACACTAAGTAAAGTGGTATGTTTCCCTAGTTGCAAAAGGCTAAAGAAGCTTATAATGCTTTGTGACACTTGAAGTTGTAAAGACTTCATAATCTTATAATGCCTTATGAGTACAGTAATGAGAATATATGAACAGTTATGAATACTACTGTCATTGGTTATAAGGCTTTATGAATGTGTTATAACCCTTTATGAATACATGTATAATTCTTAATGAATACTGGGTTCATAGAAAGTGCTACCATCAATCCTTTAAGAACTGTTTCTACATGCTGTCAAGTTTCACCAAATGCAACAAAATGACTATTTAAAATAGTGACATAATTAGCATTATGTGTTTTAAAAGAAAAGAGTAATAAATCTATGGTTAAATATTTGTTGGGTCCTTTTCTGCTCCATAAGGGATCCCTGGCTCAGTATGTCTCATGACTTTATTGTTTGTGCCTTATGCCTTAGGTGTTTTATCATGCTCTCTCAACATAACCTCTTCCAGCTATTTTTGTCTTAGGTGTTTTATTTTTGTGGTGTTCCCACAGGTTGTTGGCCCCGGGTTATCCATCACGATACTGCGCCAAATGAGAGGAAAGGCGATCACACCACCAGTCACATATACAACGCTTGCGGAGTGACGGAGATTTCAGAGAGTTGAGATAAACGTTCAAGGAGATGACTTGCAACTTGCTTATGGTCTATTAGCATAGCAGCTTATTTGCTTCTATGTAATGTCCTCTGTGCTGCATTTGATTGACAGCTGTGTGGCTTTCATGAGTACTATGAATCACTTTTGCAATGCATCCAGGTGATTTCACGGAGCTTTTGACTAGAAGATTTGCAAAGTTACATATGTTCTTGGAGCATATATGGTTACTTGCTTTTATATCTCTTGTGGATGTTGTATCATGACAGTGTGTACTGTAATACATTCACTTGTGAGCATCTACCTTTATTACCATGATTGCAGAATAGTGATTTTTCTTTTTTCAACAAGACGAAGTACAGTTGGCAAATAACACAGCGACATTTCCAACTGTATGGCACAGTAATGTAGAATGAATTGCGGTCAATGTGGAAGTTTTATTGAACAGTTTTGAACACAATTCAGACAATTCAATATCCATTTTAGTATAGTTCATTTTTTTCATCAGAGCATTTCCTAACATTTTAGCCAAACTGGTGCCTGAATATGACAATTGCTGTGCTGCAAGGAAATATTACTTTTTACAGTAGTATTTGTCTTTCAAAAAAAAAGAGCTCTTTTCCAAAATGTTATGTCCATTTTCAAAAGTGTTCAAAAATGATGTCTTTATTTTGCGTAAATATCAATAAAATCACAATTTTGTAATGATAAATTAAATAACATTTGGGTTATATGAGAGAGAGAGAGAGAGAGAGAGAGAGAGAGAGAGAGGGAGAGAGAGAGAGATTTTGTTTTGTTTTGGATAAATTTATTATTTTACATTAACGAGTATAATCTAATGTGGCAAAATTTGTGAAATGCAAAGTACAGTCACAAACTTCTGGCCAGGACTGTAATCAGTTATTTTCTCAGTGAAAATAACTAATGCACCATTATTGTATTAACTTCAACAACCCTAATGATTTTGTAAACCCTTATGATTTTGTAAATGATTTTGTAAAGTCCCACACACACAGGACAGCTCCTCATCTTGTCCCTTTGGTTTGGAAACCACTGCTCTGGAAGTGGAAGCATGTTTTGCAGTTATGATCTACCACATCCTAGCTGAATGAATCATCCCTATGGCCCATCCAATTAAAAAAATAGCTGTTTTTTTAATTGGATGGGTCATATATTGAGTCAGGAGATATCCCAGCTCCTTGAGAAAGGCGCTATTCATCGCAGGCCATCGATCTGCCCGCCTTAGACACTCCTGTCCTGCAGTCAGAACCAGGAATCAAGGCAGTCTTCCCTTTGAGGGCACAGTGTGAGTGGAGGTCGGTGTGGTTTCAGAAGACATGCCCTCGGGCGGCCTCTGTCAATGCAACGTCTGCCGCACTGGCTTGTCGAGGCCATAGGCTTGGTATATGAGGCAGTTAGGAGTACGTTCCGTAGTGTTTGGCAATGTAGATGGCCACAACAAGGTACAAGAGAACTGAAGGCTCAACTGCAGAAACAGAAGCTTGCCAATCAACAGACCAATAGTTTTTCACTGTATAGAGCAATACTCCAATCAGTTTCTCCAATTAGTGAGTTATTCTTAAGTTGCATTGCAAACATTTTTTTCTTTCGGGGGGTGGGGGCGCCCGGAAGCAGTCTTGCCCGGGGAGTAATCAACTGTTGAACCGCCACTGGTCTCAATAAAGACAAAAGGCAAAATTATAGTGTTGTATCTTTTATAGGCTACACCTTAAGCTGTAGCAACCTATGGGCTATGTTTTGGATGAGGTACCATGTACAGATTAACAGAGTCCATATAGTCATTAAGGCTGGATAAACACCCACAAGCCTTCCAGGATGTGCACTGAGCAGTTTTTGGTGGAGGGTAGGAAATCGCCATGAAATAAAAGAACATTGATGACTGTAGTGTCATCAAACACCAAAGCATCTTTTAGAAGGTTCTACAAAATGTTCAAAAGGTTTTGTGCGCCTTAGGTAGCTAGTCCACTAGTTTTACACCAAAACTGCATTGTGTTGCTTCAAATACTCTTAGATAGATACTCTGTTGTCTGACATAATACACAATGTAAAAATGTCTGTTAAAATAAAAGGGGAAAACTGTGAAATGGCAACAGTAATAGATCATAAAACAGTAGACAGTAAATCACTGTAGTAGAAACATCACATTACCCTAAATCAAGAAACTGCACACAACTTTTTTACTGTCATAATATGTGGAATGTTACAGGGAATAACTGAAATGACAACCGTAATAGACCATAAATGTAAAATAGTATATCACTGTAGTAGAAACATCAATTTACCCTAAAGCAAGAAACTGACTAAACTTTATTTTTTACTTTATTTATTTTATCATACTATGTAGAATATTACAGTGAAGAACTGTAAAATGATCTCCGCACGTAGTAGGCTAGGCCTACTGCCATAGGCCTGCACCCCTGGTAGGTCTAAGAAATATTATCTTTTAGTGTTTTATCTTAGTTTTAAAATGAAATAAATAGATCAAATAAATAGTTTTCCTCAAAACACCTATGCCAACATGTGATCCTTATGAAAAGTGTTACTAAACATTTTTCCCTTTCTGTTCAGCCCCTTTAAGCAGAGTGTGTATAACAAAATGTAGCACACATGGTAATTTTGTGGAATCTTTAAAGCAGGGTTTCTCAAACTTTATTGGACCAGGGACCCCTCACAGAGCAGAAACTTTTCCAAGGACCCCTCATAATTGCAACACAAGTTTGACCATACAGGCTTATATCCATTAGTTAAATGCTAGATGCTTTGTAGAAAAGTTTTTCATAGACCCTCTGGCAATGCGCTGCGGGCCCATTAGGGTCCCTGGAGCCCAGTTTGAGAACCAATGCTTTAAAGGCAGATTTTATTTACTGGAGTTTGAAGCAGACTTGTCCATTCAGCATCAAAATATTGTGACACAGAGGTCAATGTCATTCATGATCATGGGAAAACCTAAAGAATAGCCTACAAGATACTGATGGATGAAAGGTATTTTGACCTCTTTGAGTCAGGTAAAGGTATAAAATAAATGTCTGCTTGCTTGGAAATGTCCACAATTATAGTTAACACAAGATAGCCTTGCAACGCCTTGACTGACAGTTTGACAGAGATTTATGCCCATGCGTATCCCAGTCTTCATGATCAGAACAAAGACACGTTGAGAAAAGCAGAATAAAGCCAAAGGACTATGGAAAAGCCAAGCGGAAAAGACCAGATCGAATATTTCTTCTCATTTTCTCTGTACCTATCTATGTTAGTATAGTCATATCTATCTTTTCTTTCACATAATGATTATATTAATGTGTTGTCTGTTGTGTCTATTTGTCGGCCTAATGTTGAGTAACATTAGCTAGTTTGTGTTTTTGGTCTACTGAGTCATTAGCTTACGTTAACACCACTTGTGATGCACCATACTTAAAGCAGAGGTGAGGCGTTCTGAATGCCATTTGTCCGTATATATCTGGTGTATAATAATTTCCACAGCCCCCTGTAGGGGTCGTGCATGTTAGCTTGAAAGTTCATGTATCGTCGATATTCTTTTTTTTTTTCACGCTTATGAGAATACAGGGTGTAGCATAATTCCCACGGATTTGAACCAATTATATGCCTGCGTTGTTATTTGAAAGTAAAGCTCAACTCTCAACTCTCAACTCAACTTTTAACGTTAGCTATAATTTTGCTACTACTTTTTTTCAGGGTTGTGGTATCAATAGCACATAGTATTGATGAGGATGAAAAGTTTATTGCCTTTTTTATATGTTTTTAAATTCATTTCATTTTTAAAGTTAGCAGGTTGAAGTTTGTTCAAATGTAAATTGAAATGTTAATCAGTGAAGACAGTGAAGATGTTATGTTCATTGCAAACTTGCATCGAAATTAACCTCATTGTTTGTTCAAGTCTTGTGATGCCGGTTGTGGTAGGCCATTTTTCAGATATGGAGCATTTAAACCACACTTTTACCGCAGGCATACCCAAAATACTCAAATACAGTGCAACTGATGCTTCTACAAAGCCATGTCAAGTCAGGTCTAAAGCAAAGACTGCTGAGACTGCTGCCTATTATAATTGGTGACTGAGTGAAAGACACAGCTGTTTGTGCAATTGTGATGTTTGGCAATTAACTCTGCAGCTCTGGGAATAATTAAAGTCAAGTAAAGCTCTGTTCCCAAACACTAAGCTGAATCATTATTTGCGCCATTAGCCGGCACTCATTTTGAAATTTGGCCCTTTGATCAGACTTTGGACAATGCGCTTCAAAAGCAAGCAGTTATTTCAAGACTTGTGTAAGGAATTTAAAGAATTTCAAAAACCTCTGCTTCACTTTTTTCTGAAAGACATCATATGCTGCAGGCTTACCTTTTGGCAGGATCACTTGCACTTCACTGATATTAGCACAAAGTTCACAGTAGAAATGTCTTATAAGGGAACACTACACAAAAAAGGACAATTTGTTGTGACTGGTAATTTGGATGCGGTAGAGTATGGTGAACTAGTGCTTATTTTGATAAAATATGTTCCTACCTCATTTCCATATGTACTCAGTTAGGAAGGACACTGAAAAGATGCATTGTGGGAACGTTAATGACTTGACTGATTTCTATCCTAAAGGATGGACACCAATTGGTTCCATTGAAACGCTGTGTGCCGTCACAATACTGAATGCTTTTCTAATGTCTTATTCAGTGTAAACTGAACTTTATACACTTGTTTATTCTTAGGAACGCATGACGCAGAGCAAAACAACATTAGAAGTTCCATTAGGAAGGTTTTGCCAGACCTCCCTGCACCTATTCTGGACACTGTGGAGGAGACACTACAATCACTGAGGGTGGGGACCTTTGAAGATTTTCAGTTTGTACAGGACGCTGATCTCCAGTTTTAAGACCAATACAAGTGAGAAGATTGTTTGCTGCTACAATTTAACAAAGTTTGCTTCAACAAATCCAAGGATTATTATTGGTCCATATACCACTCATTCATTTGATATTCAATAGAATACCAAACTTCAAACAAATGAAAAAAAGACTAAAAGACTTGATCATTGTTTTTGTTCATGGCTGTGTCTACCGTCCATCATCTTAGAATCTTCGCAAGAGTTCAAGGGACTATGTCCCGAAACCATTTTTGTTAAATATGCAACTGCTCATTGCCAACCAATTGAGTTGCTAATTTATTAGCAACTATGGTTTTGGGAACCCCCATCACATTACTTTACCATAAACAGCTTTACATCATTGATGTTGTTTTTAGCAGGTTTACAATATATATGTTAACAATAACTTACCTTTAAAGCTGCTGTTTTATACTGTGAAATTTACATTTGGGTATATAGCTTACTGTAATGTGCTATATGTTGCCACCGTATTCACAGTGAAGTTCTGGCAACCACAGCCGCCAGTATTTTACCGTAATTTTCACAGATCTTTTGTGTGTGTGTGAGTGTGTGTGTGTGCATGCACTTATGACCATGAGCACAGCTTCTATATTCATTTTTGATCATTTAGAACATTTTATCTAATCATGTTTCATAGTTTCGCCTGACAGGGGCCTAAATATCATTGTTTTGCATCTAGTAAACTGATTAATTCATAATTTGTGTTTTTTTCATATCTAACCTCTCCTTCATTCCTGTTTTCTGTCAGCATCAGACCTACTTCCTACCCTGCTATCTGATATACTGCATAGGTTGCTTAGAGATGTGATGAATCCACAGTTGCTATACATACGTTTGCAGCTGTGCAGCTGCCCTTGCTGAAACCATGTGTCTGCGAGTCTAAAAATACCTTCCCCGCTAACATACGACAGGAGCTAATACTTGCAGCTAAAAATACCCCAGCCTCCAGGGAAGTGTGGCATTAAATCACCAGTTAGCAGTAGATGCTGAGAGAAAAAGGGAGAAATTCTGGTAGTACAGTGTAGTGGTGACAGCCTGCCTGGTTGCAGGGACAGCTTGTAGCCAGAAACACAGACTAAGACAGACAGGCACACTGATTCTAGGCCTGTTTACCCCAGATCTTACCCCTTTCAACCTTTTCCCCTCAGTTTCACTTTCTTCTAAGTAGTCACCTCAACTCCTTTGATATGACAAATGATACAACAATATGAAGTAATTCAGTTTATTATTCAAGTGTTCATGAATCATGAATATGGTCAGCAAAAAGGCAAATCCGAGCATGCACAAACACCCTATCAGTAATTCACAGTGATTTTTAACACCACCACATAAAGACTAAATACATTCTGCTATTTTTTTTACAACAGTATTTTGTTATTGAATTATGAAAATTCATGTGAAACATGCATCTGCAGGGGATTCCCTGAGTGTGTTAGCCCTGACACCCCAACCCATGTTTATGGAAGGCAAAGCATTTGTTGCACTGCTAATATGGCACATAAGAGTCAGCTAACGCTCTTCCGCGATAATCAAATTCATAGAAAACCTGCGTTCACAGCCTCCCCCAGTTACCACCTCCCAAAGTCCTCATTAACATTGCATGAGTGTTAGCCAAGGTAAAGAAGGGTGTTAGGTCTGCTTTCTCAGTCTCATGTCTATGAAAAATATGACCACTGTCTTCCATCCTTGCCTTGTTTTTCATCCCTCTCTTTAGCTTATAATCTACTCCAGCCTTCCTGTGACTCTCCCTCTGTAGCAGTCCCTCTGTCTTTGTCTGTCTTTACCTTTGTCTCTCTTTCTTGTTTGATTTTAGAGGCCACCAAATGGTGTAATGTAATTGAGATGTGTCATTACTGCTTTGCTTTTCACAAAAGAACAAACCCTATCCCTAACCTTACCAGTAACCATACTGACTCATATTGTGCGCACAGATGAATCTAGTCTCCACTGAAATATTTGCATATGCGTCCCAAAAAGATCACTGTAGGGTAAAATCAAATTGTACATAACATTTGTTTTAAGTCTGCATATCACATTACATATTCTTTCATGCTGAAATATTGTCTGTCTTGCAAATAGTTTTGCTGTACATACTCTATGCTGTCAAAAGCCTACTGTAGGCTACCAGTGATAGGGTGTAGGCATAGGACCATGTTCAGAGCACTTTAAGCGCTCAAGGCAAGGGGGCATGGGGTCTGGTCAAACCCTGTCAGGCAGACATGGTAAAAGGCTCTCCAGGGCTCTCCAGGCAAGATGTGTTTTGAGGGAGATTGTATGTGCAGTGTGATCCATACTTATCACATGTCTGGGGAAAAGAGGTTGGTGGTGTTGGTGGTGCTGATGGTGGTGGGGAATGGGCCAGGACCCCTCGGTCATCCTCAGGCAAGCAGAGGTGATGATAAGGGGAGCTGGGGCCTGGGATGGAGCGATAACTGGGGATGCACTTAACATCAAAGGTAAGGCTTCAAGTTTCAGTGCGACATGCCTGGTACACCTTAAAGAGGTATAAATGGTGACAATATATAGCACATTACAGTAAGATTAACTTGTGAATAAAACAGGCCTCATAGTTGAGGGTTTCATTTGATATACTTTAATTTTAAACAGACCCTTTTTATGGTTTTCTGTGATAGGAAATTCGTTTTTTTGTTCTGTGTCAGGGATTTAGCATTTTGTTGATAATCCTTATTCTAAAATAATTCTTTCTTTTTTTGTTTACAAAGTTCTACCTTGGTTAAAACAGAACATAACTCCAATTATCTGAGAATAAACAAACTTGTTTCCGTTTAAAACATTCAAGTTAGCAGCAGGGATTCTCCATTGAGTGGTTTTTAATTGGTGAGTTTGTTACTGATGATAATTAATTTGCACAGTAAGCCAGACATGGCGCACATTCAAACTTGCATTCCCCTGCAGATTAAATTTATCTCAAAAAGCCATTCATTACCTGAGCTCCAGAAAGAAAAACAATATTTGAATATATTTAACACACAATATTTTAACACACAAATGCAGCATACATCATTTTGACTGTCTTCAGGACTGTGAGGACAAAAATCTGTCAGATGGAACTGGGCATTAAAGGTCAGATATTGTATGACAACACAATTTTGATGAATGCTTCTGTTTTGACCATTTTTGATTGTTGTGGTAGCAGAAGACGTGAGTTTCACATCTTTGCAAACAAAAGTTTAATGAGTGTGTGTGTGTAGGGGAGGGACTGTTGCCACACACATTTTATATTGTAACGTCTTATAAATGAGGTCAATATTTTTTTCTAGACTTATTACTTGCAGTACATTACATAACAACATGATCAGGGTGACAACTTTAATGCTATTGCAAACGGAAAATGGAAACGTATTGGCTTGATAGACATTGTACCTGGTGACATTCCATTACTTTTACATACCACAGATGGAATGCTGTGGCTTTTGAGCCCGAATGAGTAGTGGAAAAATGCCTTGCTGATAAAAAGAAAAAATCTGAGCATTTTAATTGCTTTTGTTTAATTTATCAGCCATTTTGCTAATCAAGTTTTCCTTTTGGGGAATATATCATATCCTTAGTGTTTCATCAAAAAAAGGTTAGAAATCAGGGACTGTCAGCAGGTGCTGCACTTTGTATTGTTCTTGTTGTTATTTCTTTGCAAATAATAAAATAAATAGATAGATAGATAGATAGATAGATAGATAGATAGATAGATAGATAGATAGATAGATAGAACCAAAAAAATAAGTGTTGCATGGTTCCTCCGCCTTCACCATTATCTCCCTATCAGTGCTCTTAAGAGCACCTAATCGCTTAAAATCGCCCATTTGGACATCTTGTGTCATCTTGTGTGTTGAAAATGTGTCATGGCGCATCGTAAAGCAATACAGATCAATTCAGTTGCAAGATAAGTATAGCCAGCAACGTGGCCTGCATACACTCTGAAGCGTTTACGCTTCCTGCCTTTGCAAATGTCAGGACCCATCTGGGTGGTGGTGGTGGTGGTGGTGGGGCTTGAGAAATAATGACAGTTCACCTGTATCGCATCACATCCAGCGGCAACCGACGAAGGCAACCATCTGAACAAAAACCCGCGGAGAAGCCACCATTGATCTCCCATGTCACAGTATTGCACAGGCACATTCCTCTTTAATGTGACCGAAGACAGATTATTATCTGATATCGATCTGAGCAAATAATAACATGGGGCCAACTCATTGGGTGAATCCATAACACAGTTTAATCACCCGCTCCACCCTACACCACTCTGCATGTTGTTGTGAAGAACAGAATGCATGATTGCATCATCAACTTGATTGAATTATTGGCTTCCCAAAGGTCTTTTATTTCAGAGGGTGGGGGTGGGTGGGGTTATTGGCAGTATTCCCCTAGGTGTGCTTTGGATTGACAGAACATTGACATAAAATTGAAAGAAATTTGATACGCAATAGACCATACTGATCAATTCTCTGGATGCCGGGTGACAAGCAAGTGATGCCCCCTACATTGGGTGTCAGTTTCACAGAATGGGGATATAAACAATATAGACAACTGGAATTCATTACATTTAAAAGGAATGATTTCAAACATAGTGCATAGCTTCGGCGACAATTCCGAGAGGACTCGGTCAAGTTGAATGCTCTAACCCTCATTATAACCCTGAATGAGGAATGCCATTGTAACCAACCCTCATACATACACACAGTCAAAATTCACACACACACATTTATACACCCACTGAATGGTACACTAGAACTTATTTCCATGGAGTACCAAGTACAAGTACAAGGCCTGGTTCTCTTTTAATTCTGTCGCTGACTGTCCATCAGTGTCCCTACTCTTGCTTCTGTTCTGACTCTGGTCCCCTTCACGCACTCTCTCTCTCTGACACACACATACACACACACACACACACGCTCTCACTCACACACTCTCTCTCACTCACACACGCACACACACTGCTTCTGCTTCCACATCAGTCCCCTTCCCTTTGCTTGCCAGCACCTTCATCTGCGATGACTTTGGCCTTGTCAGTGTGGCTATGACGAGCAGGTGAGATGACAGCTGCCCACTGAACCGTGCCCGTACCCATCATCCCCTCTGCCTATCACCCAGTAGAGGGCTCTCCTGATCATTCCATGCATGTCCTTTACTCTCTCTCTCTCTCTCTCTCTTTCTCTCTGTATTTTTTTTGGAAGTTGTTTCTTTAATGATCAACAAGAGCATACCATCATTGGAAAATAATCCACCAGCAGTGTTGGACAGCAAGCATATGAAAGATTCGGTTAAAAATGGATGGGGAATATCAGGTTACTCCATTATCTAACTTTATCTGTAGGACAGCCATTACTGATGTCACACACATCTGCCTTTTAGGACACGATGAAACAGTACTAAGTAATCCTCTGAGTCTCTCTCCCTCTCTTTCTGCATGTGTGTGTGTGTGTGACAGTAGAGAAGGGAACAGCATGACATGGCAGAGTGATCTGTATGAGTCAGCTCATCCATCAGTTTGTCACACACACATACACACACACACACTTTCTGGTTCTTCTCCTAAGGATGCTCTGGATCTGTAAACAAATTGTGAGAGGGTCACAGCTGACCCCACCATTGACAAGGGCAATTTGTGTAATTATAATACACACACACGCTCTACCATCCTCTCCAGAGATATACCATCCATGGTCCTGCAAAATGTTGTGCTTGTTTCCAGCATGACGCCCAAATGGCCTCAGATGTCTTTGGTGTGATTGGGTGTTGATGGGTGCCACCCACGACCATGGACGTTTTTATTAGTCTGTAATTATTTTTTCTCTCACTGTGATTAATACTGTCACTCTTCTTGTCTTCTTGGTGGACTCTGCGATGGCCTTTGTTGATGAAGGAGTGTCAGAAGTGACACTGAGTTCCACCCTGTGGCCATCTTCCTAGTTCTCCCTTTAGTCCTTGTTCTCTATCTATCTATCTGTCTATCTATCTACCTATATATCTATCTAATTTTTCGAGTAAGTGCCTGTATGGTTAGAGGGAAACTATGGACGTTGTCATAACTTGTTATGAATATTTTGCAGCCTTTCATATACTGAAGTCATATGAGGCAGTTAGTGCTCTCCCTGATTGAGAGAGGGGAAGAGAATGAGAGAGAAAGAGAGATACAGAGAGAGAGAGAGAGATGACTGGTGTTTGATGTTCTTGGAGGCTGGGACAAGCCTGGCTGCTGCTGTACCCCGAGTGAAGTGAGGGTGTTGGGGGTGGTGGGGATTGATGAGGTGGAGAGGGGCAGGCTGGTCTGGTTTGGGTGGAGGCCAGGCGTCCGCTGGGGCCGGGGCTATTTTGTGAAGGGCACCGGGAAGGGTGCAGCTGGTCCCCCTGCTGTCAGGAGGCGTGCTGCAGCCAGGCCCCCGTGGTACACACCACCAGGCAAAGGCTGCTGTGATCCCGTATGGCTGCAGAGGAAACAGCCTCCCCTCCTCTTCTCCTCCCCTTCTCCTCCTCTCCTCTCTCCTCCATGGAGAACTGCTCTATCATTTTTTTTCACATATACCTAGCACCGGCACTACCCACCACAGGTTCCAGGGCTGAGAATAACTTTTGAAATGTTAAGGCCAATAGGAAAGCTAACCCCATCACATCACATCACCCCATGCACACACTGCTTCTGCTTATGCTGGTATACAACAGTATACACTGAATACATAACATTATACAGGTGGCATTTTGCCATTATGTTAGGGTCTGGCCTCTGTGCTTATAAGCAGTATTCTGAATGTCTCTTGTTCAGCTCAGAGGCTGAATACTTTCCGGCACTGCTGACGTAGATGGTTCTTTTTTAAGGCCCTTGCACGAGAATAGTGCACATTTTGGGACTGTATCTCAGGGGTGTATTTCCCTTGGGCTCTCAATGTCATGGTCACACACACACACACACACACACAATATGGTGTGTCTATAGTGTCTGATTTATCAGGCTACTGTCCTTCCTGGCTCTGCAACCGAGGAACTTTATAAAGGTCTCACAGCAGATTACCCAAAGAGGACATCATAAACTGTAGCCTACCTTTATAATATTGACGATAACATAAAGGCCACAATGATGATAAAATAGAAACAATGGGTGGATTGGATGAATTACTGAAAATCTGTAAGCTGTTTGCAAAAGAAGCAGCAGCACCAGTTTTTTCTATCAAGCTTTCCGGAACATTCTTACATAGATTAAAATGACTTTGAAAGTGCATTAATTATAAAAGCAATCTTACTTTCCTATTGTTTCTGACAGAAAGGCTGTCTCTGCCAAGATTGTGTATGCTTTTATTCTGTTTAAACATTCTGAACAATGTTTGCTGGCGGTGTTCAGGAGAGGCTTCAAAAGCCTAAGTCTGGTGAGTCAGAGCATGGCAATTTAAATCAACATATTTCTCAGAGGCAACGAGACATTGCTGACTCTCCACAATTGGGTAATTGTGTCATTTTTTTCTTGTTTTACTGTAAAATAAATTGTACCTTTTTGCGTGAAAGTGTCTACTAGGTAAACTCGGAAACTCTGTGGAAGTTATGTAATTTGTTCTTTTTATTTTGGTGTTGTGCATCTTAATTTGGTGTTGTGTGCCAACTTGAGATTGAAAGGAGCTTACATGACACTTTCATTTCATTATTTGCCTCGCAAAGAGGGAAGAACTAGTGTGAATTTCAAGTTTCAAGTTCCCTTAACTTGAACCCTGAACCTTGAAAAAGCATGCAGTCTTAAATAAACACACACACAGAGAGAGAGAGAGAGAGAGAGAGAGAGAAAGAGAGAGATCTCCTTCACTGCATCCACTTAACCCCTTGATAATTAGTTATGAGTAGTGAATGAATTAATTTCAAATGTCCCTGTGAAGATAACAAAGATATCTGTGAGTGACTTTATAACAACATATCTTTTTGTGAGAAACCTCTGGATTACTGTGTGTCTTCTTGTGGAACCAGACATCACTTTAGCGCTATGATGACAGATCATTTTACAGAAAACATGTTGGGACAGTGGCCTGGAAACACATTGTACAATGTGCACAAACAAATCTAAATATAAAGGGCACTCCACCGACCCACCACAAATCCTGTCCACATGTTCATAGCTTCTTTAGCATCTAGCTCTTTGTTGTCTTGCCTCCACTTAACATCAGCTTGTAGATGTGTTAGATGGGGTTTAAATGACAAATAATGAATGCTGCAACTGCTTTCAGCTTCATTTTGGGCCACATTCCCTTATCCCCAGATATATACGTATCATGTATTACATTTCTTTACAGATATAGTGTCTGTATATGGATATATAAGGCTATATTCCATGTATGTCTAACTATGCAGGTCTAGATGCTCACTGGACTGTGACTTTTTAGGTTTCCACCAGCTATTCATTAGCTCGACACAAGAGAGACGCACTGAAGCATGTCACAATTATATAACAAGATCAGTCAGGCCCTGAATTACACAGAGTTGTGCATTCACACATGATGATCCAGAATTATTTTACTGGTGTCAGTGTCATGTGTTTAAGGGGACTGAACGCTTTTATGAACTTTAAACGTTAAAACATCTAAATTAAAAGTGAATAATTACAAACATCTAACTAACTGGCAAAAAAGCAGAGAATAAGAAAATATTCAGATTGACCTGACTAATTTTCCACCTCAGCCTCTCTTTATGATGTCAGCTATAATTAAACTAAAAAAAAATCTCCCTAAAAACAATCTGTTCTGTTCTTTCATAATATATTAATGCAGATCAACCACTATAGCACCATGATGACCATGTGTCAAACTGATCAAATATTCCAAGCTGAATGGTTATCAGCGTCTTATCATTCTTGGTTCAAGAACACATCAACAATACAGTAAATAAAGATTACATGGACTAATGGCTAACTATATAAGCATCATCTCCTTATTTTTATTTTTGTTTATGCTGGGGGTCACTATACTGTCATGTAAGCACTTGTTCCTTGTGTGTTGCCCTTGTCAGAGTTTGTAGTGCATGGATATTGATAGGGATTCACAGGGGAAATCAAGCCCTCTTTATACACCTGGTTCTACTGGGACATCTTTCCATGTCCCTGTGTGTGTGTGTGTGTGTGTGTGTGTGTGTGTGTGTGTGTTTGTAAGAGCACAGTGTTTAGAAGCCTGTCATACACACCTACCCTTGCCCTTTCCCAAATCTACCATGACTGAAGCATGCACACACACACACACAGACACACATGCCACTTTCTCTCTGGACTCTCTCCCTTTCTTTCTTAAGGGCATGTTTTGGATTGTCCTTGCTTGTCATTGGCCAGAGCCCCTCCACATGGGGTAGTAAGTCAGGCAGGGTGTGTGTATGTGTGAGAATGTGTGTGTCTGTGTGTGTGATGGTGGTGTTAATTTATGTGAAGAGGTCATTTTAGTTTACCACCCGCCACTGCCGCCAGCAGCAGTCGCCTCAGTCCCTCCGCCACCACCAACAGTCTCCCTCCCAGCCAATCACGGTCAAGGACTCAATGATGCAGGCCCCCTCTCAGTGGAGGGATTCCGCAGGAACTGCCGCCTGATGACGCTCTGCTGATCAGCCGAGAGTCTCTCCCCTCTCCCTCCCTCTCCCTGTGTCTCTCTCTCTCCATCACACCCCCTCCTTCTTTTCCTCCTCCTCCTGCTCTCTGTCTCTCCATCCCTGTCTCTCTCTCTTTCTCTTTTACCACATGGTGCTCGACACGTCCGCTGTCTCTTTTTAATGGGGGGATCATACATCGCCACGCTCGCGTCTCCCTCTAGGCTGAGCAGAGAGTAAGAGTGTGTGTGTGTGTGTGTGTGTGTGGCGCCAGGCAACAGCATCAACAGTCACTTTTTCTCCTCTCTCTCTCTCTCCCTTTCTCTCTCTTTCTCTCTCCCTCTCTCCACGACTCCACCTCTCCCTGTTCAAGATTCTTCCTCTCTCTCTCTCTCCACCAGATGATCTGTGCTGCTGAGGCGTACAGGGGAATCGCAAGCTCACAAAGGCACAAGGGTCTTCTTCAGGTAAGCAGACACTCACTCTCGGTGGTGCAAAAGTTATGGGCAGGTGGATGAACTGTGTTTGTTATTGTTATTGTTTGTAAAAGTGTCTGATTGATGCAGGAAGCAGGTGGAGATGTGGAGGGGGTGGGTGTCAGTGCCACCTGATTTGCCCACTCCACTCCCTTGTTTGACACAGTGCTGGCATTTTAAATCCACCTCTCGTTTGGCGCCCAATTCGGTCTCATCTGCTGCTGGTGAGAGAGTGTGTTCTGGGTATTTTGCACAAGAGCTGTGAATTAAGTGTGTGTGTGTGTGCGCGCACGCACACTGTGTGAGAACAAGGAGGAGGGCGGCGGTGGGTGTTATCGCTGTGGCTAAGGCTTTAGTGAATGAGGTGTGAGCAAAAGCCGAGCGTGGAAGGTAAGCGCTGTGCACGTTTCTGATTACAAACCTGTGACCTGTGTGCACGTCTGCATGTGTGTGTGTGCATGAGTGTGTGTGTGTGTGTGTGTGTGTGTGTGTGTGTGAGAGAGAGAGAGTGTGTGTATGTGTGTGGGAGGATGGTGGGAGGAGGACAGAGAAGGAGGGAGAGACAGTGAGAGAGAAAGAGAGACGAACAGTTGCTTTCATCTCGAGAAAGCTAATCCTCTTCCAGCCAACACCACCATCAGATAAAGCTCCTCGTCTCTGGTCTGGATCTCTCTCTCTCTCTCTCCTCTCCTTTCCCTCCATTTCTTCAAATCTGATGGGTTTATCTATGGCAAGGGGCTACTCAGAGCCAGTGAAGAGGGGCAGCGCTCACTCAGGAGCGTTAGGTGGATGCCAGCTGGCAAAGAGAGAGAGAGAGAGAGCATTGAGCTTCCAAGGCACTTTAGGGTGAGACCGTATCGATATGCTGCTTGTGTCGGTGCGTGGGCACAGAGCAGGAACCATGCATGGCATCTTTAAATAAACGTGTAGGGAGAGAACGGAGGGATGGGTGGTGAGCGATTCAGATCTGTTTTGCACGTGTGAGAAACAGATGAGAGAGAAAGAGAGAGATTGAGAGAGATAGAATGCTCCACCGGCTGTAGATCACTTATGTAAAGACACGCCCCATCCTCCCATAAAAATACACTGTATCTTCCTGTCTTTTTTTTTGTGATCAACCTTGAGGGTATGGTAGACATTTGTTAGCAGTGGCCTTGCCTGGTGTGATCATGTCAAACACAACCCTATTAGCACACACTGCTAGTTTCTAGCAACGCTGCAAGAAGAAGAAGGAGAGAAAAAAAACACAAAGCATTAGCCACTAGCCTGCCTTGTCCGTTCCCGACTCTGATTGCCTCATATCTCAGGTGGCCAGATCAGTGGTTGCTATGTAAGCCCACGGTAAGAGAGCACTGCTGGGATTGCTCAGCTGTGGCCCCTGGCTCATTCAATTCCACACCGGCCTCCTCGACCGGAATGCATTAGAGGAAGGAGGTGCCCTAGTCAAGCGGTTGCCAAGTGACATCAAGAGAGGGATCTCTCTCTGCCTCTCTCTCTCTCTCTCTCTCTCTACCTGAAATAGGTAATGTTGCCTGCCCGCCTGCCATTGCTATCTCTACTTACACAGATATTGATATGTCAGTAGTGTGCAGATTCTTATCCTGTGGTTTGGCTGTGAAAGTTGAAGGATTTTTGGCTGGAGGAAGTTTTTTGTTGTGTTGCTGAGACGCTTATTCAGCATGGGCAAAGACAGATTTTGGGAGGAAAATAATTTGTTTGTAGAGTGTGTCAGAACATTTTAAAAATGTGCACAAACCAGAAAAGTTTGGTCAGAAATAGCAGAGAGTAAACAAGTTCGCCTGAAAGACATCAAAAGTGTTGATGGAAGCAATGGAAGAGGTAAAACCTGCTTGGCTGAGGCGGTGTGGCAGATGTTGCCTCCCAAATAAATCATACCCCCTGCTGTTGCCAAGGGTAGCATTGCGCTTCATCATCCTCGTTAAATACCCATTAATGAGAACCAACACAAGCTCAGAGCCTTAAGTGTGATGAGCAATCAGCCTGCTTTCTCTTCAGGTCTTGATTACATTGATATTGTATGATTTATGGACATTTTATCATACTGAGCAAATGATAGAAAGGTTTATTTTTTTATGAAAATGATGCCCGTTTTTGAAAGTGGAGGTAAAGTGCTTTGTGGAGCGAATGTGCTGGTGTCTTGGAAAGAATGGGACTGAAGAAAGAGTATCTGGACAGAGCTGTTGAGAGAAAAAAAATGGATGAACGGTTCTGATAAAAATAGTGTCTCTATTACTCTTTGACCTTGCGCAGGCACTTGCACCATGTTTCTCTTGTGGTGAGGAGGTGAGCCAGTGCCGATCAGTGACATGCCCGCGAAGTAGGCCGCGTCTGGGGTTGCCGATGATGAATGTCCCCAATAACTCTCCCCCCTCTTCCCCTCACCTCCCCCTTGCCTCTCTCTCTTGGCTCCGTGTCAAAGTCACACGCTGAAGGCTTCACTCTGGAAAAAAGAGACAGACAGCACTCAGTCAAAAACAAAAATAGAGTGGATGTCTTTGTAGCTGCTTGGTCAGGGAGTCACCTTTGTCATTCTCAGATATTGGTTCTTTAGGTACAGCGCACATAATGAAGTTACCCCCAGCTATTGAAAGCAACTACAAAAAAGCGAAAATGTACATGGGTCAGGGGGCACGCATGGACACATATTTAGGGTCAGGCATACACCTGACACTAGAGCTGGATAAAACTGCAAGCATATATTTCAAGGCACACTGTATGATCATAAGGTCATACATAAAGAGACAATAAGGTGGTGAGGGTTAGATACAGCTTTAGCTTATGCTGTAGTTCTGTATCAACAGCACTGAAATGAAATGGTCTCAGTGCCTCTCTATACTGCTGGGTACTTCTTAAGCGTAGCACTGAGCCTTAGAAAGAGTGGCCATGTCTAATTTCATTTTCTGGGAGCGGGCAACAAATATGTTTTCATTTTCAAAAGGGCATTGTTTATCTCCCTAAAAGACTAAGGCTACAAACAACAGAGAAATGGATAAACAACACACCTCCTGTTTCCCTCTTATCACCCCAGGTCTGGTTGTTGAAAACACAGATATTTTCAAGCTGAAATTGAGTTTTTATGGTCTATTAAAACTATTAATTAATACATGGAGTTGTAGCTATGTCACGTCCAAGTGTGAAGGGCAACTGCCAGAAACAGAACAAAAAAATTTAAATAAATATTACTGCTTGAAGTTGTTACTGTTTTCTAAGTAAATTTCTAAGTGCAAAATAATTCTTAAATTGAGCTGGAATGGACAATATAGACTACTTTTAGATGTTTGAATTAAAAAAGTATAAGACATTGGTATATTCTGACTGTTTCTCCTTAACCGCCTTTAGGAGACAAAAAGACAACTGAGCTCAAAGTCAAATACAAGACTGTTGTAAGCAGCAATATTTTCCTCTGGGATACTTTTGTTATGATAACATTGGGATAGCCCCAATGTAATTATACCCTTCTAAGCAGCATGCAATGCTAGGCAATAGATATGGCATATGTAGCCAGTGGGCATTGATTCTGCCTAGAGACTCCATGACACTGTCCTGATGTAATAGATATCCCTTGGGAGCTGCAGTCGAGTCAGCAGGAGGAGGGAGCGCTCATTCAGTGAGACGACCTTTCTCTGTGCCTGTTTTGCCATGGTGATTGCATGTTCCCCCAGCGTTCGTGACCATGTGCTGTGATGTAACATAGCCAAATGGCATGACATACACACACACAGACGCAGACACACACAGTTATGCAGGCACATGTGTGCTCGCGCACACACATACGCACACACACACGCTTACAGTTCCTATACAAATGTACTTGTTCAACAGGATTTCACTTTCATAAAAAAAAAAAGATCTGTTTGCTATGTCCAGTTCAGTTGTGGTCACTAAACAGAAATGATCAGTTGCCATGCAGCATGGGTACGACAAAAGCACATCCCACAGTTCCTTAGTTTCTGTGTATATTACAGTAATTCCGTTCTTGGCCCACATGGCGGTTGACTAATTTGTTTGGTGTCCTTACAAGTTAGGGAAGAATGTGGGGGCCTATCTGTGCGGTCCACGATAGATAAGACCCAGATTACCTGGTCAGCAGCCACATCGTAGAGGAATGGCAGCACAAGGTGTCCCCTGTGTCCCAAGGTGTCCTCCGTGGTCATAAGCCACAGGAGAATATTTTGAAGAGGTTGACCAATAGCAGACTTATGTACTATTGTGGAGGTTACGTCTTGCGGATGCTCACACACACCCACACATATGCTCTCTTTCTCTCTTTCTCTCACACACACACACACACACACACACACACACACACACACACACACACACACACACACACACACACACATACATACAATCAAATCATCAGACACACCTATAGGCTTTCAATATGCTTGTCCAATGCTATGCAAAGAGATCATTGACATGAAATCTCTGTCATGCTACAACACGAAATACAATGTGACTGAACAAGGAGGGATCAGGGAGGTACTGTACCTTGTAATCCATGTAAAAATTTGGAAGTAATTTACCCAATATGCTTTGCAAATAACTTTATAGTTACATGCACATGTATCACTGTCAACACCTCTCTACCAAAGCAAAAACAACAAGGACAAAAAAAAGAAAATGTTGTTTTGTTTAGTGCAATGAGGCCTTCAGGAAGGCTTTGTCACTACTGAATTTGTCGGCCCTCAATTTGAGTAGCAACAATTGAATGAAAATGTGCAGCAGTGACAATTCAAAATAATTGGTTTTGCGGGAGTCAGACCTGATGAACATCAAAATTTCCATCAGCATGCACCAGCTGCAGTCACGGCAGGTCCCATTCATTTAGCCTATGGTGGGGAATCCCTCAAAGAATCGAAATAATAATAATAATGATGATGAAGGTATGTTATTGTCGAGTATTTGTCATCCTACCCCTCCAGTTGATATGTGGCCACAGTTCACTTCAGCAGCGGTTGACTGTTCTGCTGTGTGACAGGAGCCTGGTTGTTTACCTGTGCTCTGACTATTTGCATAAATATGGCCCAGTGGTGGGTGTTGTGCCACACACAAACACACACAGACGCACACACACACACACACACACACAAACACACACACAACAACAACAATGCCAGGGGAAGGAGGTGGCTGGTGGGGTCAAAGTGATGAAGGCATTTCTTGCTTATAGCGTCTCTGTATTGTGTACTGTGTGTGTGTGTGTGTGTGTGTGTGTGTGTGTGTGTGTGTGTGTGTGTGTGTGTGTGTGTGTGTGTAAGGGAGCCGTAAATGAAAAAATCGTTATTATAATGCTAGCCAGCTAAACCCCCCTTTCACTCTCTCTTTTTTGTCATGGTAAACCGTAATTTTGAAAATCCCACTCCTAGAGGAAATTGCTTTCTCCCTCCCACAATTTTTTAATATCCTGATTTTGTTCCCTCCACATAGAAGCTAAGTGAAATGCATCCACCATCTAAATGCTTTCTTATTCACCCCCCCCCATCCTCCTCTTATCCCTCTTCTTCAGTTTGTCTATAGGTGGTGGATGGAACATTATTGGAGATTGATAATCACTCAGTGAATGCCTTGCCTGGAAGACAGTTGCCCCTGTCTTGTTCCAGAGGAGTTTACATACAGCTAATGGAGTGATAGAAGGCAGGGCACGTACACACACACGCACACACACACACACACACACACAGTAACGTGGGTTCTGGAGAGGATTAATTATTTCTGAAGGCCACAGCCTAGCCACAGAGGTGGGCTAGAGAACATTTTGAATGTTTTATGAATCTAATAAGGGATGGGTGGGAGGCGAATACAAAGGGCCCTAGGCAGTGGCCAATACCCCCACCCCCCCACCCCCCACCACCACCCCTGTCATCCCCACTCCCAACTTAACTGAGATGAAATTTTAAATAATGAAATCTTGCCACTACCAGCCTGCCCCACCAGTCTACAACCACTTGACAGATCTGTAGGGAAATTACTGTTTCCCATGCATCTGAGACCATCTGACAGTCATCATCTCCATGACGATGAGCGGCTCCAAACAAACACAATAAAACAAACCGTTGAGGCACTGATGCCTGCTCTGCCCAAAGTCATATCTAATAAACATACACTCAAGATAATTGTGCTAGTTTCACACTGTGTAGACACAATGTCAGATGCTGCCAATTGAATTGTGTGCAGGCCTACGCTTTTTTTTGACAGTGCCTCCCCTGCTGATCCTTACTTCCTGTGGTGAATGCTTGCCTGACAGACCGCTCAGAGTAGGCTTTAGCTAGCATTTAGTGTGTGTGTGTGTGTGTGTGTGTGTGTGTGTTGTGGACAGGGGGAGGGGGTTGTTGATGATGATGTGTGTTGGATAGGGTGTTGTGTTGAGGAGGCTGGGGCGCTCTCATTCCTGTGGGGAACAGTCTAACAGAGAGGGGAGTTGGAACAAACTGAGCAAGTGGAAGCCACCACCCTGCTGGGTTCTGAAGGCACTTAGCAAGTGGAAGCCACCACCCTGCTGGGTTCTGAAGGCACTTAGATGTAATTCCCTCCCTGGATAATGGTTAGATAAGCAAAGCAGTGCTCTGGTTTTGTTTTGTGTGTGTATATTTTTTATAGAGAGTGTTTTTGAGGGGGGGGGGCAGAGTCAGAGCAGTACGAAGAGCAGGGACACAGATGTACAGCCAGTGACAGAGTTAATAGAGAACCAGACCTTGTGCATCTCCATGGAAATAAGGTCTAGTCTACCATTCACTAGGATCATAAATGTGTGTGTTTGTGTGTTGCATGCATGCGTGTGTGTGCGCACAGTACACCTGAACCTGTGCATACCTTGACTGCCCCCACCCCAAGTTTGCACTATTTTTCTATGTATGCCTTTCCTATTATTTCTTTGAACACTTTGGCAATGCAACATAAGATTTTTCATGCCAATAAAGCATATTTGAAATTAAATTTGAATTTGAAAGAGAGAAATTTATTTTTTTCCAGGTGAAGTTTAGAAGACTGAGTGAGACAGAGATCGCTGAGTTTGTATGTGTAATTGAGGAGAGGGCAGGGTATGCATGACCAAGAAAACTCATTGGTTACTGCAGATCATGAATTGTATCCTTTTCTTCTTTGAGATTCCCTCCAATGTTGCAAAACAGTCAGCGGTAGTTGGATCTTGTGCACGACAACAAGCCCAAAATGAGTAAATGAAGTTTGAAACTAATGAGCTTGTTTCAAACTTTTCCCAAAAAGCAGTCACACACAGGTCCTTCCACTCCTCCGGCACCCGTTACCACCAGTGTACTGGATGTTAGCTTTATTAATCGCCTTGTAGTAATTGCCAGCAACCTCTGAATGCCCACGACCCAGCTCTGCACCCTCAGGCTATAGTGTCACAACACCTACATTACTCCTATGTCCCTCACAGCGATTATCATTTTCAAAGAGCTATGAATCGTGAGGCTCATGTGTGCATAAGGTTCACTTCAGGTGTCGGCAACCGGCTGGAGTTTTGTGAATGTTTAGAGAGCTGCCATATCAGGGTGAATCCTATGTCATTTTCCCTCTCAGAAGTGAATAATTTCTTCAAGGATATTACATTAAGGCAATGCTGTTGCCAGGTTCAGCTTTCATTTTAAAACCAACAAGGAATTTTCCAGATTTGCCAATTTGCGCTCAGAGTTCACAAATTCTTCTGCAATTTTTTGAACTAAGCAACACTCCCAAACAGTGAAGTAATGCATTTGAACAATAAACATTTTTGATTAAACATTGATTAATCACATTGATTAATCACATTGGGTTATTCCACAACACCAAACGCAGGTCTGTATGCTTAACCTGCCCGGTTATGGAAAAACGAGGATTTCCAACACCAGAAAACATTGTCGTATGCGTGAGGTCCTCCATCTAGCACTAGGTTTTATTAAAATAAGAGAAAATGATTTCTGCCCAATTAGATGGGTAGAAAAGCCAACCCATCAGATACCAAATCAGCGAGTGAGCCAGCTTTTAGAGGTAAAAATGCATATTATGCTTTTTTTCTGAACAGAACCCTGCAACACATTTGTATTCAAGTACTTCACAGATGATCTGAAAGAAAGTTGCCTGTTGAATGCATATTTAAATAAACATCATATGGTCAATAATTCTATTTAGAGGACAGGCAGTGAATGAATGCGCTTGAATGTAGTGCCTTTGGTGTTCATCTTGCTTCTGTGGCTAGCCTGAAGGCTGGTTTGAGCCACAGCCCTGATCGTTTGCTTCCCTTATTAGAGCAGACCTTCCCTACCAGTCTGGCCACAGGAGTCCAGCTGCTTTTCCTAGACTGGAGAAGGATGAGAGAGAGGGAGGGAGGAAGTGAGAGAGAGAGAAAGAGAGAGATGTACAATATTCCTCTGTATTAGATTAGGAATGATCAGAAGGGCATGGGTTACGTGATGGTTTGAGAGAGAGTGTGTGTGTGTGTGTGTGTGTGAGAGAGAGAGAGAGAGAGCGATGGTGTTCATCTGTACATATACATTCAAACATGTACTGGTGGCTGCCCACTGTGATTTCCCTCTGATGCAAACATCCTTGTTTGTCGCCATGGCGACCAAGTCTCCTGCCCACCATGGCTTGTCTTTGTAATGCCCCTCCCCTGCTGTCTCTCTCTCTCTCTCACTCACACACACACACACACACACAGTATTCCTCAGCTCTCTACAGCCCAGTCTCTATATCTTTTCTTTTTTCTACATTAGTGGAGAGACGCTGTTATGTCTCCATCCTATGTGATTATGCTCTCTTGCAGGTGCAGGTGCCTCTGTCCCTCTCATTTTGATAGTCTCATATCTATGACCATTTTAAATTGCCTGCCACATAAACCAGTACTAGTTTAGAAGCAGAGGGTAGCAACTTCTTCTTCAGAAGAATTGAATAACCTACAGCCTGGCTCTTAGCAGGAAAAAAGATTGGCAGCCATTTTTACACGTGTTTACTTGTCTCCTGATAAGTGGATTGTTTTGACATATTTGGGACTCCCCTGAAGAGGGAAGTCTCTCTCTCTCTCTCACACACACACACACACATACATACATTTTCTTTTTCTCTCCCTCTCATAGTCACTCTCTTTCACACACATGGTTACAAACACAAGCACACACACACAAACATGCTCTCGTGCACACACACACACACACACACACACATGCACACACACGGACATACACACACACAGGCATACACACACACATGCACACGCACACACACACACAAACATTTTTGTGTCTGTGTCTGTCTCAATGTGTGACCCACCACATTGAGCCCAATGGTTGGTAAATGGAGGCTTCCCCAAAACATGTCCTCCCAGTCAAATGCTAAAATACTCATTATCCCAGCAGCAGAGGTCTAGCCTTTCCCAGTGGGGGATAGGCTTCCCATCTATTATCCTCCAATAAAACACAAAATTGATAACAATAAAACTTGAGCACTCTCTGCCTCTCTCTCCGTCAATCTCTCTGTTACTCACTCTCTCTCTCACACACACACACACACACACACACACACATCATATCTCTCTCCCTGTTACCCTCTCTCTCTCTCACACACACACATATGCACACACACACATCATATCATGTCATTCCCTCTTATTTACTCACTCATTCTCTCTTTCTTTCTCTCTCTCTCTCTCTCTCACACACACACACACACAGACACACATGCATACATAAACGCATGGTTCATTTACTTCTGAGAAGCGACTTTGATGTTGTAATTCACTGTTAATCAGAGGTAATGTGTTGTTCATCATACAGACTTAGCAACGGTTATGCAATCCCATACTGTGCACTGGCGTCTGGCTCCATCGTGAGGGGATAGCCGCGAGTCATTTTTTCTCATATTTTTCTTTTTTTTTAGCAAATGTCTGTAAAGAAGGGCACCAGAGCGTGTCTAAGTAGCGTATGATGGAGGGAGAATGCAGAGCTTTGAGCGCTGCCATTAGTTGGCCTTGTCTGAACGCAACACCTTTCAGGATGTTGGCTGGTGTCATATCCACAGACTGGTTGTGTAATATCATTACCCTGTCATGAGCACGACTCCACTGTTTCCACAGTTTCATATATTATATTTTTATTCTCTGCAGTGCTATTCAATGACACACTATTTTTTCCTTCTTTTTAATATGCTGTCTTGTATAAGCTTGCATGAAAGAAGTCTGACATCCCTGGTTTGTATCTGTTTATTTTTGGCATGTTAACCTTGCTCTTCATGTAAGGACGTCTCTGTGTTGGTAAGAGTGCTGAGCCCATCTGTGTGCCTTCTGTATTTCTGAGGGTGAGATTTGCTGTGCATTCCCTGATCTCTGACAGCATCTCTGTCTGCCTGCGCTATTACAGCAATCTCAACAAATAGATGTGATCTGTTCATGGAGAGATTTTCACTCGTAGGAGGTGATGCATTTGGCATCTTTGAGCGCAGCTCAAGAAAAGATGTGCAAGTGTTGTGTATGTGTGTGCGTGTGTAAGTACGTGTGTGAGTATGTGTGAGTATGTGTGTGTATGTGATTGTGCGTGTGTGCGTGTGTGTGTGTATGTGCATGCGTGTCTGTGTGTGTTTCCGTGTGTGTCTCTGTGTGTCTGTGTGTGTGTGTGTGTACATTTCCTTCAGTGTGTATAAGTAAGTGAGTCAGCTTATGTGGGGCCGGTTGTGCCACTAAAGAGTGTTATCACGCTTCTGCCTCTGCTGCTGTTGATACGATTTTTTTTTCCAGCAGGGGGAGTCAGGAAAATTGGGTCTGCAATTCCTGCTGCCCTTGCCTGTGCCTCACACACAGTAATGGAGCAGACAGATGAGAGTGGTGGGCGAGCGTGTTCAAGACCGAGGCATGGCATTTAAAGTGCAGATGCTGCCTCTGCCCAGACGATGACCCCCCGATGTCCATCCCTTGTGTTCCATTCGTTCCCAAGCTCTGGGCAGAACACTCTCACTAAAAGATTGTGAGGTGTGAGGTGTCTTAAGAGAGCTCAAGAAAAAAAAAGTTTTTTTTTATTATTTCAAAAAGCCAAGTCCTTAGTCATATTTTGCATGTTGAATATGAGAACAGGCATCAGATGCTAAACTCCCTGAATCTGCCTCTCCTTTGGTTGGCTTTGTGTTGTTTAAAATCATTTAACAGCTGCAGTGATGGATAATTAATCGTCTAGCTAATGCTTCGTTAATTGCACCTATGTTTATGAGTCGTTACTCTTGATGGCTATCATTCATATGGTAACAGTTGACGCCCATTCTGTCGGAGAAGAGGCAATGAAATGGAAACATCCATATGCAATCAATATGTGGCACAATCTCAAAACAAACAATCCAACCTGCCACCATTAACAACAATTATCTCCATTTCTGTAATCATATGTGTGCCTTGATGCAGTTTTTGAAGTGTGGCTAAGCAGCAGTGCTATTGTGCGTGTTTGAAGAGAAATCATGATTCATCAACTCGTACCTTAAGAGGTCAATTCATCAAGCTGTTTAATTCATCAAGCCAATCAGCTGTGAAGGGGGTCGGAGGGGGTGGGGGGTGGTAGTGGGGGGATCCTTGCCGGAGTACGCATAAAAGCCATTCTAGCGTCTCATCATCGATGGTGAAGTCACCGCCGGTGCTGTTGTTGTTGTCTGTGCTAAAATATTCATGAGCATTGCCCTCTGAGTCAGTGACCTGTTTGTAATGTTTCGTAAGCCTTGGGCAATACTACACTACCCAGGTGTCCACTGTGCTGCTCTGCGCTCAGTGGGAAATGTTATTTTTGTATGCATGCGTTTAGATGCACAGACAAGAGCATGAAAACTCAGCTGCAGAAACATACAGTAATTTCGAGAATATAAGCCGCGCTATGTATAAAACTCACGTCAGTGTTTTATGCAAACTAAAAAAAACTCACCCATATATTAATCTCAGTTTGCTGAACATTACCTATTGTATTTACATTTACATTATATGTAATATTTACATTTATACATTTAGCAGACGTTGTTATCCAAAGCGACTTACAAAAGAGGATAAGCTACAGCACATTGAAAAAAAGCATCACAATCAGATCAGATCAAGTAGAATGATGAAAAGAAATGCAATCCTGGTATATAGGCCTCACCCATGTATAAATGGATAAAGAGGTTTAACAAAATCAATGTAGTAACCTTGGTTAATAATGGGAAAACCACTGTACTCGCAGGTGTGTGTCAGTTCTTGACCAAACAGCCCAGTGGTTTCAGAAATTGGATTATTATGTAATTCTGTACATCATTCACTGAATGATTTCTGTGAATAACAATAACTGCAATGACCCATACTCTCAGTAAGCTACTATTACAAGGTAATAATAGTACATGATTTCTAACATACTGTTCACCGAGTAAGAAGAGGTAGGCTGCAGACAGATAGCTTAGATTAAACTGGAACATGAATTGCCAAGGGCCTTATGGCTGTTTCATCAATAAAAATGTGAGCATTTCCATGGCGACACTTTTACAGTTTCTAGCCCTGCGGCTGGTCATGTTGTACATTACATGCTGCATGTGTGGACTGGGGGGCTCCCCACAATCTGTCCCAATTTAGCCAGCGTATCAAGGACAGCCTCAATGTCATAGACCTGCTCTTATGACACTATAGGTGGGCTTTGCCCCTCCAACTCCCTGCCCCCGCCCATTCCCCCTCACACACACACACACACACATACATGCAGACACACACCCCTCCCCTTGGAGCCAACTGGGGACACTCACAGATTACCAGGCGCTCCAATCAATAACTCATGGCATCCTCCCCTCCTCTCCTCCCTCATCCACCCATACCATCCAGCCCTCAGGGGCGAGAGACAGCAGACATGGCTGCCTGGTAGAGGAGGTGGAGTGAGAGTCAGAGCATGGGATTCACTGTAAGGGGACAATGCCCTGGTCACCATGATGCATGGGCACGTGTGTGTGTGTGTGTGTGTGTGTGTGTGTGTGTGTGTGTGTGTTTAAGAGGCCTCAGATCGTCTTTGTCAGACAGGGGAAGAGGTTCAGAGATTGATGTAGAATCAGAAATTGCTTTTAGGGAACAAAATTTACATATACATTTCACCATAACCAAGAGGTTTTAATGAAAGATACACTTTTAAAGAGAAATGTCACTCTCAGGCATGAACCTAAGGAAGATGCCTCCAGCAGCTTTATCATCATCAGAATACAGAGCAACAAATGCTACCTGCTATGGTTCTGCCCTTAAATCTTATCCCCTAATGCCTGCTATTCAACTGATGCTTGACTGCTATCTTAAGTGTACAAATCCTTCCTTGCCTGACTGTTTTTCAGCCTACTTTCCTAGCTTGTGGTGCAGGCTTTAGGCTGTCCACTCTAATAGGTTGCCTACAGGGAGAGAGCAACAGAGAGAGAGAGAGAGAGAGAGAGAGACAGTGGACAGCAAGCCTGTGGATTGGCTAGGAAAGGAACTGGTGTTGCAGTGAAGGACTGTTGCCACTAGATACTGCTCCAGCCTGAAATCTGAGCTCTTCCTCTGTCAGCGACTGGAGCAGGAACAAGGACCAAGGGGGGGGCAGTGAGTCTGTTCAAATTCAGCTCGGCATACTGTATGCCAGCCAAGGCAATTGAGCATGGCCCCGGCCGTCAGCCCAGACTCCAGCTGTATGCATGGCAGCAGAGTTTGCTCAGTAACAAGGCTCCAGTGGTGGTGGTGGGGGGTAGTGGTTGGTTTTGAGAGGGAGAGAGGGAGAGGCTGTCACACACAAGGATGATTCATGCAGTGGGTCGCTCTGCTCTCTTGGGAGTGTATCAGTCCCTGGTCTATAACAGGATTGCTGCAGGTTGTTGGTAAACAACAAGGAGGCTGTGCAAATGTCTACATTATACAGTAAATTGTATGTCTGTATGTTGTACTGACCTGTTTTAGTAATGTTTTGGTGAGTAGTATCCTAGCTGGTAAATATACAGTACACATGCACATGATCATTTTTGTTGCATGCTTGGAAAGTTTGATTGGAATAATTAATTCCACATGCGACTGGTTGCCACAGCATATATTGTTCATTATTATGCATGATTTCTAATGATGACATATACCCATAAACATATATCAATACAAATATGTAGTTATATATATTGACTATGTGTAGAATTTTTCTCATGTATTGACTTACATGTAGGTATTACATGTAGGTCATATATTCGTTATTGCTAATCATTTTACATTCTCTCCTTATACACATACAATGTGCCAGGATCTGGGTCTCATCATGCTGTAAACATTATGATAACACACAGTAGTTATGACACTATCGTAGGTGATGAATAAATTAATGATAGTAAGTGGAAGTTGTAATTGGAAATGAAGTAAGTCTGTAGTGTTTCTGTGCATTGGAAGGTCTCACACCGCAGGTTTGGCCGCAGCCAGTGGGTTAACCTCGTGTTGACATCTCAGTTTATCACTTGGCTCGCCCTATTTCTGTCTGTGTGCTCGACGCATGGAGGCAAACAGGTAGTGTTCAGAAACCATTATCACAGCTTATGCGGCGCCCAGCCGGTTACAAGGTCCCTTTTCTGAACTAATTTTGACTTGGCTTGTGGTTGTTGAAAGAGAGAGAAAAAGAAAGAAAGAGAGAGATAGAGAGAGAGAAAACAGTGGTTACCCGCAACACTGCATGGTGTGAAATGCCAAAAGCTCCTCTGTTTAACTAAGAAAAGGGAAGGGGGGCAAAGAACTGGCAAGAGCTAAGATCAATATCTCACCATTGACTGGTCAAACATGGCGGCATCATTACCGGATACATCCAGCTGTTCCAAAGACTCTGCCTTTGATCCGCGCCCATAACAAGGCGCCTGTGTTTTCCATGGGAAAGAAATAGACACAGGAGGAGAAAAAAATAGGTGTCTTTAAATCGCACTGCTGGTTCATGGAGGCATGTTCTCAGGAGGATGTATTGCCATTGTGTTGTTCTGTTGCCATTATTGTCTCCAAAGTGTTTGAAAGTGGACACGTATACTATGATTAAAGCGTGGAGCATTAAAACCATCAACTACTAAAACAGTTTTACTGCCTAGAAAACCCTGTGCTGTATTTGCACCTTGGTGGTGGTAGGAAGGGACAAAATGTGCACTTTTCATAAAAGTCACTCATAGATGTTGGGGGAGAATAGCAGACAAAAAGCTTTCATCTCACACTCTTTCCTCCACTCACTCTCATGTCCTTTTTTCTCCTTCTTCACAGACAGAAGCGCACGCGCACACACACACACACATTCTCTCACTCTCTCTGTCTCTTTCCTTTCTGAACTCCTTCCTTCCTCTAGATGGATGAGAATGGAGAAACCTAATCCCCTGTATATATTGTGAAGGGGATGGACAGAAGGCTGAGCAGAGGAGGCCACTTTATTCATGTGACGGTCCTGCCGAGGCCGAATGCAAAGTGGCATTGTTGTCAGTGGCGCTCAGGTTCAACCCTGCCTTTGCTTCCATTGGATGCTTTGTGTTTGAGACAGAACAGATGCTCTGAGAACAGATGCTCTGAGAATCCTGCCCCAGAGGGAAGACCAAGGACCACAAAAGCATTGGCCTCGTTGTGGCCTCGCATTGTTATTGTTGTTGTTTTTAATGGTGTTGTTGTTGTCATGTGAGCACTGCTTTGCAGTTCATTTGAAACATGTCATAAAGAAGAACATCTGACCTGGAAGTGATAGACCAGGTTCTTTAGCCTCTGACAGGCTCGTAAAACAAAACACAGTAACTGTCTAACTTAACACACACACACATGCGCACACAAACAGACACACACACACACACACACACACACACACACACAGACTTTATGCTATAAATCCTACCAACCCAATCAGTTTCATTCAGCAGCAAATTCTGGCCTCCATTTGAGTCTCAGTCTTATTTAACATTGGATTTAATGATAGCGAGAGGCTTAGAAGGGCCCATGACATTGCTAATCTGCCGTGAGCTCAAACTGAGCCAGTCTCTTTTTATATTCCAAACATGAGACAACCTGTCGAGAAATGTCAGGATTTGTGTCTTCCCAACACACACACACACACACACACCATAGACATCTCCGCCAGCAGAGTAGGTTTGGTGAAATGCCAAGAAAAGGGATATGGATCTGATCGCTTCATCGCCTTACAATAACTACAATCCCAAACACAGCGGAGGAAATGCCAGCTCTCCGACTAACAGGCTGATGGCTGTTATGTGCCTTAGCCAAAATATGTTATTTAGCCTCAAAGTCAATTTGTTGATTATTATTTCTTTGTGTGTGTGTGTGTGAGAGAGTGTGTGTGTGTGTGTGTGTGTGTTTGTCAGGCTAAAAAGGCACCACGTTGTTGTAAACATCCTTGCTCTTTCTCAGCTAGAGCAGATGGCTGGCTGCAGGCGTGTGTGTGCGTTTGTGTGTGTGTGTGTGTGTGTGTTTGTGTAATAGACTGATATGGGCCAGGACATACACTGGTCCAGAGTGTGTGGACCGCTGTGGGCCTGGTTAAGACGAAGTCTGTTAGGGGAGGAACAGGACATGGTGGTGGTGGAGGAGGCAGTTGAGGAAGTGGAGAGGTAGAGGACACACACACACACACACACACATTCTCACACACACACCGTGTGCTCGGGCTGAGTTGGTCAGTCAGGACTGGGAAAAGAAAGAAAAAGAGTGAGAGAGTGGGAAAAAGAGAGAAACACAAAAAGAGGGGTAGAAAGGGATGGAGAAAAAAAGATAAGAGAGGAGAAAGGGAAGGAATGAAGAAAGGGAGGGAGTGAGAGAGAGAGGTATAGAGAAAGGGAGAGAAGGAGGGAGAGGGGGGGGTGTCACCAAGGAAGGAGTGAAAGTGGAGGTGTGGGATTAATCATCAGAGGCTGACGTCAGAGGAAAGTCACAAGTGCAAATTACACAGCACATGAGACACAAACATACAGAGAGAGAGAGCATGGGAGAGCAGGTAGAGAGGAATAAAGTGCATTAGTTTTAATGGTCATGAAGACAAGTGAAGTATGAAAAGCATGCACAGAGAGATCATTCACAGATACATACACAGACATCAATCTCAACTGAGCTCTGTTAAACACACACACACACACACACACACACACACACACACACACGCGCGCGCGCGCGCGCACACACACACTCTCCTTGTTTTGCCATGCTGCAAGTATCATGGCACATGGGCCCATCCCTTTTCCTTCTCACACCATCTCAGCCTCTCATACTCTCTCTCTCTCAGACCTCAGGAGGTGCGGATATGAGGTCCCAGTGGTCAGTCACAGGTCAGCCTCACATCCCAGTGCTCAGTTAATGGAGTGTGTGTGGTTAAATGTAAGCTGCCCCCTCTGGCTGAGATGAGCCACTGCAGGCAGCCCTGCAGAAGTAAGTGGTTTCAGCACCTCGTGGCCGGACAGCTCCCATCTACCAGCAAAATGCCTTGGAGTGAGAAACTGAGTGCTTCCTTCATCACTCCTTCTCCTAAACACAGTGAGCCCTGTTATAATATTTAGCAACCATAGATGATTAGTGGTACTTGTATAGTGTTACAGTTTTTGCCAGTCATTTTCACACTTGTCTCAATGCAATGCCTACTTTTTCAAAACTCAGCAACAACAGCCACAGATGATGAGAGTCAAACAGTGTTCTCTTTTGCGTTGCTTTTAGACAAATGCATTCAATCACCACTTCATCCAAAATCCATGGACTCAATGTCAAGGTTCACCTCCAAGAAAATTATGTAGAATTGCAGCAGATATCTAGATACTCTTATCAAAAGTGTGATGTCAAAACCTAAAAGAAATGAAATTCAATATATTCAACCATTCTACATTCAACTCTTCATATTTACATATTTGCCCTATTCACTGGATTGTAGACCTATTTACATGTATTACTTTTTGTAGTAGGACATTATACGAGAAACCCCAAGTCGTGTTATACCTATGTCACTATGCCATTGACCTTTTTGCAGTGCAACATGGAGGAACAGAAGACAAGGTAACATGATCCACTAGTATACACATTAGATTTTCTGTTCCGAAATACACTACAGTACAGAATACTGTAAATTACAACATATAGTAAATCCAGTGAAATGACATGCTGTCATACTCCTAAACTACAGCATACAACATACAACAGAGTTTGGTGCAAAATTTTTTTTTATATACCAAGAAAATATGTGAACATTTTACTACTGTACTGGTTTTACAGTGCCATCATTACAGTAAACCAACTGTTAAAGTGAGCTAAGTCAAACACACAAATTCTGTGGATACAAAGGAGTCTCGCCTATCAGTGGTACTAATTATGTCTTACATAATCCAACACTAATATAGTATTAAAGTGCCTGTGCACCTAAAACATGTATATGAGTTTGAAATGCAGTCCAATTAAATGGTTGGAAGCAATAACAATAAGCATTCAGCATAGCAGCACAACTTTGTCTTTAAGACTGACTGACTGTGAGCACTCTTGGTGTCCAGCCTGGTCCTCGCTCTCATTTCATCATGGGAGTGTGGCTGTGTGTGCATGTGCCAGTCCGTGTCCATAGCTTACACACGGTACATTTTTAATTCTCATTAGCCTCGGTAATGAGCTGTGTTGCTGCAAGCGTTCCCACCTGCCTCTCTAGGGAGGGAGGGTGGTGGTGTGTGTGTGTGTGTGTTCGCGCGCACGTGTGCGTGTGTGTGCACACGCATGTGTGTGTGCACGCACACGTGTGATGTCCCAGCACTGGTCTGTGACTCACCCCGTCAGATGTGTTCTTCTCTGGCCCAGCTGTGGGTATTTTTGGCTAGCCGATCAGCTCATCTGAGGGACCGCGGTATTTTTATTGTGTGTGTGTGTCTGTGTGTGCGTGTGTGTGTGTGTGTAGGACGGTAGGTCACAATGGCATGCCTCACTCGGGGTGCACAGGGAGCAGCCTTCATTCGTGAGATCAAACGCAGCGCTTTCAGACACCTGTTCCAGAAAGATGGCCGTTTACGTAGCCTCTGCTACTCGCCCTTTGATGTCGGAGGAGAGAGATGGTGAACAAGGAAAATAGACAATTTTTCATCATTTTCTTTTTAAACAGAGACAGACATCATCCTTCCTCTGTGGGAGGGCATGTGTGTGGGAAGATGAATTTGTTGACCTTCATTCACTGGTATAAGGCTTCCAATACTGTTTATACCAGTACTGGTTTGTACATGCCTGTTATTTAATTTAGTCATATTTTATATTTTGTCATATTTTCTATCTCCTATGTGAACAGCAAATAGACTTTAAATAAAAAGCTTCCACATTGATAGCTTCCACTGATTGGCAGCCTAATGTTTCCACCAGCTGTGGTGGTATCTCTGTGCAGATGTGACACTTAGCTTGCAGTTATATGCACAATAATCATACATTGTAGAGATAAAATATTCTAGATGCCATAGCAGGCTGAGCCTACCACCACACACACACACACACACACACACACATACTTATATTCTCCTCAGTGTTAAAAGTAAATCAAGTTGTGAGATTTCACTTGACGTAATAAGAATTGTCCAATTGATAGATGTTTTTTCTCTCTCTCTATCTCTTTCTCATTCTCTTGCATAGCCATTCAAAGTCTTCTATTTCTTTACCATGAAGTGACTGAAGGAGAGAGAAAAGCGAGCTTGTCAGGGTCATTTGCGCACGATAGTATCTACCTTTGATTTTCAAATCGAAGGGAATGGAGGAGGTCTCAGGCTTTAATTGTGAGACCAGTTGGCAGTTTGGTTTTGTGGGTCACACAAGGACTACAAAGAATTTTAGCAGAAAATCACATTGAAAGATACAAAAATGTAAAATATATTTTTCTCATAGAGAGAATGTAATTCATACCAAAATTCCTTGAGGAATATTTCTATTCAAGTGTGACCCAGGTAAAAGGGGACATTCATCGGCAGAATATAAAGACTCCAGAAAGGTCACAATTTACATCAGTGAGTGTGTCGGGGTGTCTGTTTGTGTGTGTGTGTGTGTGTGTGTGTGTGTGAATTCCCCAACCAATACACAGTTTAAAGTTCAGAGATCACCTTTATTGGGCTTGTGAAAAAATGTGAGGCCAGTGAAGAGCCAGTGCTGGCATATATGTGTGTGCTATCGGGCCTCTGGGACACCTGCTGGGCTTTTATGAGGAAGATGCTCTATTTTACCTTTATCTCTCCCCTCACAACCTCACAAAGGTCAGTCACGCTGGACTGCGGCGTTCTTCACCCAAGCTTTATTTGTTTGTGTATTGCCTGTCAGTGTGTGTGTATGTGAGTGTGTGTCTGTGTCTGTGTCTGTGTCTCTCTGTCTGTCTGTCTGTCTGTCTGTGTGTGTACAAGAGAGAGAGTAAGTTTGTAAAGGAGTGTGTAATGGTGAGAGAGACAGAGCAAATACATGGAGAGAGAGAGAGGGAGAGGGAGAGAGAGAGGGAGAGGGAGGGAGAGGAGGAGAGGACGAGTACATAGGGTACATAGTACATAGGCTTATCAATTTTCTTTCTTTTTTTTTGATTTTGCACGCCAGGCAAAAGGGCTTTAGCAGAGCCGATTATCTCAGCTTGTTCCTGCTACGGAGAATACGTTACACATTGTAATGGACCCCAGGCCCCACTTTGAAAATTAATTAAACCCTTCCAATCCAAAAGGCTTGAAAAGATCAGAGACCAAAGCTGGGACTGTCCATACAGTGTGTCTTTGTTCTCCTAAATTAAATGAAGAGGTGCGTTTATGGGCTGATTACCACAGAGAAAGAGTCCACCACTGATGGAGGTAAAGTCTAAGAGCAACTACTGAATAGGATCAGAACTTTGGCAAATCAGCAACTAATTATGGACTTCATCAACAGAGGGGACAGGGGTTTGATTTCTTTCTCTATTTTTGAATTTATTTAGGGGGGAATGCAGCATGCCTGAATAATTACAATTTCCCGTGGAATAATAACTGGTGTGCCATCTTGCCTTCACAACACCTATTCTGAAAAAACAACAACAAAAAAGAAAACATTATAAACTGAGCCCTCGACTCACCTCCCCACCTCCTACCCTATCCAATGTTGTTACTGTATCCAATAAAATTTCTTCATGTGTTCATGAAGCGTTTAGTGCTATATCACAGCTCCTTAAAGGCATCCATCACCAGCTCTGTTGAATGTGAGGTGCATGCATAATTCATTTGGGTCTAGAGCGAATCTACTTTGAAAATGTTCTGGTAACCTTCCAACAATATAATAGACTCTGGCATCTTTCATCATAGACTTTCATGGGAGCTTCCTTAATGACTTTGCTTGACTTGACTTGGTGGTGCTTTCTTTAAATGATAGGGCATGCCATCACAGGCTCATTACGACTGCCAACGACACATCAAAAGAGATGGCCTCGGTTCATTACCTGAATTCAAAGCAAGGGGGAGGGCCTGCCTGTGTCTGGCTTCTTGGGGGAAATGGTTAAGATGACTAATCCTGAATTGGGGGTAATCTGTCAAATACATTAGGAAATATGAAGTCTGTGAACATCCAAGCTGTAAGATCTTGCAGATACAGTGTATAGACAGCTACAACGTTAAAAACAAAAATAATGCTTGAACGTTCTATTTCGTTCCCAAACTTGTTCCACCATGTTAAGATAACGTAATGTGATGTTAAAACGGAAGCCTGTAGGAACAGCTAAATTAAACTCTCTTGAAACAGTTTATAATAAATTAATAATCAAAACAAAAGCAAAATAACATTAAGGATGAGTCTCAGATCATCTTTTAAATAAAAATAACAACAACAACAACAACAAAACATTCGAGGAGGACATGATGACCTGATTTTCCATCCTAATATACCTCTTATTGTGACGATAAACTTTAATGAAGGAAATTCAAGGCAGTGAATGCAGTTAGGTGGTTCTTAATCCACTGTATTATAATAACTATATCATAATTCTTAAATGTTTTGCATATAACCAATCAATTCAAATAGCTTCACTGATTCAATTACATCATGTCTGTTTCCCCACATAAAAATCAAGCTGTGGCGTTTTGGAGATTTTTGGGGGACATTTTGGAGGATTTTAATAAGCATTGTCTTGGGAGTTATGCCAGATTCCAAATGCACGCTTCAGTTGTCAGCAAAATAGGAGTTTATCCAATGAGATAAGTCGAGAGAAGACTGCAGGTGGAGTTAGAGAGAGAAAGAATAAGCCCCTGTGGGCAGAATGATAAAGAAAGAGTGAATGCAGTTATACAAAGAAAGAGGGTTGAAGTGAGTGAAAGAGAAAGAGAGAGAGAGAGGCCGAGCAAGAGAGAGAGAGTTAGAGAGAGAAGGAGAAGTTTGAGATAGATTGCTAGGCTGTTTTCTAATGGAGGGCAGATAAATTGTCCCGTGAATACTTTGATTAGCTGTTTTATCTTCTCAGCCTCTCTTGGACGCCGCTAAGATCGATGGGACCACTGAGGAGCGGAGCTGTTGTTGTTTACGAGGCCAGTCAGAGCTGCGCCCTGATGCCAGCATACAATGAGCTATGGAGCCAGAGAAAGAGACAGAAAGAAAAAGAAAAACAAAGACAGAAAAAGAGAGAAGTGGATGGAGGAAGAGAGACAGAAAGACTCCTCATGAAACTTATTGACATGGGGCTGTATTTCCATTCTGCATTTCAAATAGACTGTGACCTTCCAGTACAATATCACTGAGACAGCACTGCAAAAGTGTGAATTAGATAGAACAAGGTCTTATTAGGAACAAAATGACTTGAATGAATGAATGATGAACTGCCATCAAATTTAGAAACTGAGCCCCCTCCCAAAAAAAATATACACTCAAAAATGTCCCTGGGAGCCTTCTGACTATCAATTCCTATTCCTAAAGAGAGACTAATACCAGGGTCCACCAATAACACTTAAAGGAGAAATCTAGTGTGTTGTTGGAGGTCACAGAGTGTTGTCCATAGGAAAAAGAACCAGATCTGTGCCCCATTCGGTTGGTGTTAGCTGCCAAGTTGCTATTTTTTCTAGGTAGTATAAATTTTTTTTGAACAAAAGGGTTTTCGATGGATTCACACCGGATTTCTCCTTTAAACTAGAACCATAGAAGAAATGAGCATGAATGTTATCTATGAAACGGAGCATGAATGTTATCTATGCAAGACATGCATTCACACTTTGTTTGCTTGGCTGTCCATTTGAAAGCTCTGTAAGCCTCTGCGTCAAATGGGTGAGTGACTCCTGTACCTGTAGTCAAGGGAAGAACCCACATTGTCCGGGATGTACTCCAACATTAAGAATGAGTGATGTCCTCATTGATCCTTTGAAACTTAGGGAATACAAAGTCTGCATTGATTTGGTCTTCATCAGACTCCTGTCTCACAACTTTAACAAATCAGTATTCTGCTCAAGAGGTTGGCTGATGTTATTTATAGAAGGGCCAATGAAGCCACCTTGAAGCAGAAGATGTACACACAGAGACTCTTTGAAGATGCATTCAAGGTCTTTCAAGCTGAAATATGAAACGTTATTGCAATATCGATACTCGTCTTCATCATAGACAACCATGTATCACATAGAGAAATGAGAATACATGTTCAAGGTCCTTAATATGAGAACACAAGACACATCTTGAACAGACCTCATAGCACCTGCACATTGAGAATACCTCTGACACAAAGTAGGCCATGTTACACAAAGTGTAATCTGTGGTAGTGGCAATGTAGTCATTATTTTTAAGCAAATCAGAATGACTGCCAACTATGCCATCCAAGCATTTACACAGACAGTGTGCAGTAACAGTTCTGCATTAGAACAAATAACAAATATCCAGACACAGACAAGGCAGCTTACATAAGGGCAAATAGGCTACTTGTCTAGGACACTCTAGTGCTGAAGTTTCATGGAAAATGTGTTGGCATGAAGGAAGGTGCTCATGCTATATCTGTGAGTGAGCATCCCATCAATAACGTATGGGTCATAATAGGAATAACCTGAATTGAGAAAAAGTAGAGAAATGTCTCTATGCCACTGAGACATACCCAGGCTGATGCAGTCTTCACTAATACCTTCTAGCCAAATGGCTTCACCTTCGCAAGGTCTTGTTCCTACATCATCATGTGATGTACTACTGTGCACTGTCTGCATCACTTTTAATATATTATTATGTGACTGACGTTAGACCCCCTGACCAACCATACAATGATTTTGCCCTGTAATTACATGGTGCGTAAAGGGGGAGGGTTGGCAAAAGGACTTGATGATTAATCCACATGGCAGATTGCTAGCGTCTGCCTATCAGGTTTGCCACAGTTTAATTGCAACATGGCTAATGTCTGCTTTAGGTTAATTGAAAATAAAAAAAGAGTGGCTTCCTATACACTGAAGAAAACACAGAGGTTTGCAACAGTTCAGTTGAGACACAAGCAATGACTGTCAGCTAAATTCTAATGCCAGGCACTTTGTGACTAGACAACCGGAGCAATAAGGAATGGAGGGGTGTCAGAAGCATCTTCTCAAGTGCATGGTCTCCTCGAGCTGAAACACTGAGGAGAGCAGGAGAAAGGGACCAAAAACATGACTTTAATTTGCCAAAGAGCACATCGTCTATCCTGATATTAAAAGTACATTTACACTGAAAATAATCCACCAAATTACAATACTCTGCTTTTTAAAAGTATTATAATCCATACTTAGAAATGTAATTACAGTGGACAGCGGTACAATGTTATCTTACATTATACTGTATTAGACTTTTAAATTCATTAATCCAGTGGCAGATTTGAACCTAAGTTGGTCACAAAATAAAAAAAAAACTTAAATATACATTGATATTAAAATCTAAATAAATGTATCATCAAGACAACCAATATAAAAATGATCTCAATATAATCCCACATAGAAGAATTGGCAGGAATTAAACTATTTATAATGTGGATTTATGTGGATCTACATCATTTTATTAGGTCAGATAGGAATCATATTTGTTTCCATATAGGATGCTACAAATTCTGCCGTCATCTATGCTATCAAAACTGTCAGTGACAGTTTTCACCTACTGAAATCCTCCCTCCGATCAGACTGTAAGCCCATAGGCCTTCCTTCCACTGAATCGTGACCGCCACTGCCGCCATCACACTGGATCAAAGTGAGCGCGTGTGGCATGCCACAGATAGAGAGGGGCTGAGTCACATCATCCCAGCCAATGGGCTCTTATCTGATGGATTCCGCAGCCTCCATTTTCCTCTGGCCGCTCTTCTCTGCACAGCTCTACTTGCACACGACTGCCACATTATCAGACTGGGCTCTGTTTGTGGTGTTCTGCTGAGTGTGTTTGTGCTGGAGAATCCCAGCAGATTCCTCCGTCAACATTGTTGTTGTTGTCAGTCACTCGGTTTGGCTCTGAAGAATGCACACATGGGGGCCAGAGAAGTTTGCAACGGGAAAAATAACTACACTTTTAGATGAATGTGTATGTTTTGCCATCTTTTTTATGTGTGTGTGTGTATATATGTGTGTTTGTGTGTGTCTACATATGTCTCTGTGTGCGTATGTCGCTGTCTGTATATTTTGTGAGGGAGTGCGCACGTGTGTGTGTGTGTTTCGTGTGTATCTATCTCTGTGTGTCTGTGTGTCTGTGTTCTTTGTCCACATCCATTATTCTCACTTAGGACTAAAAAACCTGACCCGGCCCCACCGTCGGGCCCCAGTTAGACCCAAACCAGAGCGGCTATTATGGCTACTAATGTCTCTCCGTGTTTCTGGCACCAGGCCTCAGTCCTCACTCCTCCACTCATGGCCCAGGGGCTAATAAGCCTTGATGAAAGTCAATGCGCCAGCCACCCGCCCCACATGGATTTAAAGACTCAGGGAAAGTGGGGGCTTTTATGCGGAGGGGACCAAAGTGGATATGGATTGATAAAGGCAGGTCACGCTAATGCAGAGTTAGCTGTGCAGCGAGGTGTATTAATCTAGCCTTGGAAGAAGCTCGGCCTCGCACCCTGAGAGAGCAGAAGCGATTTATAATGCCTGGGAAGACATCAATTCTGTGACGCAGAAGGAAGCAGGGGGAGAGAAGTGAGGGGAGAGGGTTGCAGGTCGTACTGGTCGGCAGAAGTGAGGTTGGCGAGGGGAGGCAAAGGCATTGGCTCTCAACCTTGTGTGCAAGTATGCACACAAGTAAGGACAGCAGAGGCAACATTGTGAGTCTTCCTGCTCCCTCGCCATGTCTAGGAAAGAGTACACTGGCCTAGAAAAGAAATGAGGCTGTACTTTCCTCTTATCAGAATGGAGGTGTGTGTGTGTGTGAGTGTGTGAGTTTGTGTGTGAGTTTGTGTGTGAGTTGGGTGGGGGGTGGGGTTGAAGACAGTTTCAAGGTGACTGTCTCAAATTTCACCTGCATGAGAGAGAGCAAGGGAGAGGAAGAGAGAGAAAAGGACATGCAAGAATAAACCTGATAAAGGAACTCTTGAAGGATCTGTTCTTTCAGCAGGGCCATTACCAGGGCACTGGAGTGCATTGAAGTGCAATACAAGTCATAAAAGTTTCTTACCATGGTAAAAGATTTAATCAGTTAATCAATTTAACCATAATTAATCCATTAATTGCAATTAAGTAATGGAAATTGATTTTTGCACTTCATGCACTAAAACACTAGACTAAATCCCATTTACAATCACCAACAATCACCTACCATCTCCCAAAATATATAGCTAATTAAATTGATTGAACCTAATACCTAATTGACATGTAATATATATACCCATTGTACATTTAAATAATTTACATTTATTTAAGTTATAACTTTAGGACATCAAAGATTTTTTTTTTTAATACTGCTGAATGTACCAGTCAGGAGGCATGAGGCTGTCTGCAGTATACAAATTAAAAGGTTCTTCTGTGTGGTACCCACTTGGCCCACTGTTGACACTCTCACTGCACTAAGCATAACGGGGCCGTCCATGTGGCAGCGCTCTGAGCCTGCATCAACAGCTTGTGATTGTTTGGTGAAATTACACCATTTGCATGTTCTGCTACTTTTTTTGTGACCAGGGTGCAAGTGGGTGGACGTGTGTGGCTCTCTGGGGGCCTTGATCTTGACTCTGGCTCGGAAATTCATCAGCATTGCCCGGCTGTCATTCAGCATTTGGCTTTGCGGGCTTTCAAAGAGCATGGGGGCCCTGGAGGGCCAAAAAGGGTCAGGATGTGTTACGGCCGTGCTCTACATAAATAAATAAACAGGGGATAACACTTGGAGCGTGGAGAGGAGGGTCGACTGCAAAGTTGCCCAGGGGTCTTCCAATCACTGGGTCACACACAACACACACACACAGGAGCTCTTGACCCAGGTGTAATCTCTTGCCCAGTTGAACCATGGTCAGATTGGTGCGACCATCATGGCTTCGATTTCAAGCTGGTGACAGACTGGTGAAATTGGTTTGAAAGAAGAGCTTAACACGGGGAAAGCTAAAACAGGTGGGGATGAGGTGGACAGCTTGCTTGGAGAAAGGGATGAGAAAGAGGAAGAGATGGATTGGATGGAGAAAATGGGAGGTAAAGAAATGTGGAAGACCTGAATGGTGCTTGTAACCTATAGAAAAATAAAAAACAACCATGAGGAAAAAAATGTGTTAAACACATACATTTCTCAGAGACACCTCTCTTGTAATTACATTCACTCTGACCTTTAGCACTGCTTCATTAAATGCATCTAAATTTAATCACTCATGAACACAAACTGATAAAAATTCACTGAAGGCATATTTATTCCCCACAGGGATCTGAATTGCTCTCCTTAATTGATGAAAATTCTGTGATCTGATGTGATTCTCTCATTCTGTTTGATGGAGACAGCCCTACCATTAAAACTGCGCCTCTGTGAACTCAACCAGTGGCCCCAAAAAGCTTCCATATATTTGCTACAAAAACAAACCATATGAAGGTAATGCCTCGTGAACACTCAGTATATTAGTATATCAGTATATTAGTATTCACATGTAACAACCATGTTTTGGCAGATGCTGCATCTTATTATTGTTCATCATGACACACCTACACAGTGCATGGATATTACAGAAGTGACATTTTATGGTTATTTGCTCTTCGCATCTGACATTCATAAATCCATGTGTAATTGAAACTGAAAACAATGGAATATTTCAGCTCCACTGACATGATTATGATAAGACTAGTATCTGCTTTAGTAAATGCCATCGGCCATGATGTGACATGGTTCTGCTAGACTTCACTCATGGAGAGTTCAACTAAAATGTTCCCACTGGGGGAAATTAAACACAGGGCAGGAGTAATTGTGGAGGAGAGGCAGGAGGTTGATTGGCATTGAACATGAACCCTCAAGAGTATCATTTGCTGGTCAGACTTGAGCTTGCCTCCGTTCTACCACACTACATCAGTTACTCTACAAGTCTCACCCTTCTGTCCAGCTCCTTGTCCAGACAGGTGTCCCCTTGGAGACCCTTCGTCTCGGGAATGGACACTCGGACACTCCATGTAAAATGCATGAGTGCACATGCTGTTGCCACTTGCAGCCATAACCAAACCATAAATAATAAAAAAGGCCCAAGACAGTGCAAACATATTGTCATAATTGGTTGGTGTGGGTCAGTCGGTATAGGCAGGACAGGCTGAAAGGATGCCATAAGCTGTGGTACCTCAGAAATTAGGCTTGTCAATCAAAACCCTCATTTTACACTGGGAAGATTTCTACCGACCTCCTGCTAGAAATGGATGGACCAGAAGAATGACAGACAAATTGTAGGTACAACAATTTTCAGGCCTCCCTCTATTTCTTTATATAAATATATATTTAGTCTGAGAATTGCCTGTGGGAGAGAGAACTTGGGGGGGAAATGAAAGAAGAAGGACTGAAAGAGGAAAGGATGCTCTCTCTCTCTCCAGACATCTCTATCTCCTTGGCCCTTGACTTGGCCTTGCTGTGCTGCCCAGCAACAGGCACTGCTTGCTGGTAAAGGCCGGATCGACAGGTCGGCCGCTGTGGTAATTCTTATGACAGCTGCCCCTGCCCTGTCAGTCCCCATTAGGCTTACAGAGGTCCCCACGCAATGTTGGGGTGACCGTGTCCTACACCCCCCTGGAGCCCCCTGGCCCTGCCAGCTGGGACTTGGTTGGCTTGTGCCCCCCAGTGAACTTGTGCCCAGGTTAAGGGTAGACTGTCCTCCCTCTCCTACGCCTCACATTCCCTGTGCACAGGGCTGTCTGTTATTTTTCTGCCAAGGAAATAGCAATAGGATCCCCTTCAACCACATGAACACACCCAAAGATCATGCCAACAATCTCTCTCTCACGCACACACACACTCTGTTTCTCTTGTATTTTCTCTTCTGTATTTCCTAACCTGCTCCTACCTGTGATGTTATCATTTAGGGTATTTAAAGCTGAACCTGCTCTGTAATTACCACTGTAAAACACCTTAATGACAGGTTGCATCCTCATTTGGCTGTGTGTATGTTTGGCCCAGCTTTCTTTAATCTTCTCATTTTTCCTTCCTTCCTTCTCTCTCTCTTTCTCTTTCTCTCTCTCTCTCTCCTCTCTCTCTTCCATACTACCATTGCACAATGATTTATTAGTAATCCATCCCTTAGTCATTAAGGTTGGTTCACCAGTGTTGCCAAAGACTAAATAATCTAATTCCACGCTGTTGTATTACATGACTGCCATGTTGCATTCATTTTGTTGGACCATTTACCAGTATCTTCTTAAGGGCTAGGCTTGTAATTACCTTCACTGTTTGACACCATTAATCTCTTAATACAAATTAAACTGCACCACACAGATACTTACATAGTTACTGGGTCATTAGTTGCAACACACACACACACACACACACACACACACACACAAATGTATTTTTTTAGCTGCTCGGAAATGCCTTGTTGCATGTTTCTCATTCAGATGCTTATCAAACACGACATCACAAATGCTGAGCTATCAAATCGGAATCTATACACACAATATCTGTTCTGGAATCTGAAGTGACAACAACAGACACCCCCCACACACCCACTGACACACACCCACCCACACACCTACACACACACATACACACAAGCATATCACAGTTAAGATCAATGAGCACACTCCTGTGGAAATGAAACTTCATCCAGAGGCACCTACTGTACGTCTGATCCACGTTTGGAAATGTGTGACTCTTCCCCCTTGTAATTATACATGGATCTGGCACATGGGGAGCGTGAGGAAGGGAGTGAGGGAGGTGGAGGCTTCTGGCTGGCAATGACACTATTTTTCTGGGTCAGGTATTGGAAATGCATGCACCCTGTGCCGAACCCCACTCACCCAATACACACATACAAACACACAGAGACAAACACACACACACACCTTGGTGCAGGCAGGTAAAATTATTTGGCTGCACCGTTTGGCTGCTTTTCTTCACTTCACTTTACTCCTGTCTGAATATCAATTAGGCTTACAGATGTGTGTGTGTGTGTGTGTTGGGGGGTGCTAAATACACATCAGGTGCAGGAATGAGGAAGAGGTTTTGCTTTGACAGTTCAAGACAGCTCAGCTGTGGTATCAGCAGGAAGCATTAAACATGTTTGTGTGCATGTGTGTGTGTGTGTTTTATTTTCCCTCATAGGTGGGTTACCTTAATCAGCATTAACTGCTAGAAATAAATTTACTTGTTCTTTCAGTCAGTTACAAGTGCAGTTTTGTGTGATTGTGAGTTTCATATTTTCAGTGGATATTGCGTTGCCATGTGCCAGTTAAGTCACTGATATCAGGAGCTCTGTAGCTCTTCAGTATATGTAGTCTGTTTAGTCCATAGGTGAACACTATTTCCTCCTGATTATGTGCTATAAGAAAAAAAGAGGCAAGCTTGAAAACTTCAGCCTATAGTCACTGTTGAGTCTATCTTCTTCTTCCTTCTCCTCCTCTTTCTCCTTCCTGTACTAGTACTACTCCACAACAGCTTCAAAAACATTTGGCACTAAACTAATCAAGCTACTGTGAGATAGAAAACATCATCATTTCAGGATCTGTACAAGAGACAAAAACCTCACGTCATTGCATGTGCATGTGCATGTTTCCTGGGCGGTGGGTGTAGTGGTTAAGGAACCTTACTAGCATGCAAGTAGCCTGGAAAATGGGGTTTGAATCCTGGCTGCCACCATTGTGCCTTTGAGCAAGGCACTTAGCCCTAAGTTGCTGTAAGGGAGATTGGCCCTGATGTAATTGATAGTTGAAAAATATGTAAGTTGCTTTTGATAAAAGCATCTGCTAAATTTTATAAATGTAAATGTAAATGTTTCCTGTTGTTTCACCTTGTACAACATCGGTAGGCAACTACGACATGTGCTCATCACAAAACACATTACCTAGAATCATTGAAAGCACAGTTGCTCTACATATTGATGTAATTTAATGCATGCAATTGAACCATGTGCTTTGATGTATTCACTCTTTCTCTTTATGGTGAGATCATTGTTTGTTTCATGGCACAGGAGGACTAAGTGCTTTGAAGTCATGCTAGTCTCCAGTGGACAGTAATCAGTGCCATGACACCTCTGTCCTGAACTCTGGCTGAGGATGCTTGAAAATCTCATATAATAGTGTGAATGGTGAAGCCCCTTCTTTTGCATGAGAGTGATGCACGCTGTATCAGTGCTGCGTGGCTGATGTCACTGTGCCTCTCCACAGGGCGAGTAGATGGCACTTGCACAGACTGGCCAAGGCCTCATCTGGCCACTGCCTGCTCACGATCCTCTCTGTCGCCCGGGGCAACCCGTATCAATCATCCCAACCTCTGTCGCCCATGCCTCATTGGTCATTGTTTCAACCTTGAACACCCACCCACCCCCTCCTCTCCTCTCCCCCGTCTCCTCTCCACAACCACCCATCAACTCCCTGTTCCTCTCTCTTCACCTTCTTACACCCCTCCCCCCTCTGTCAGCACCATCCATCATGTTCCCATCACCTCCCATCCTGCTGTTTCAGATGTATTGGGGTTTGTGGGGGGAGGAGGAGGCGGTGTTGTCATAGAACTTCTTCTCAACTTTCTTTCTTTACTTGCTCACTCTCTCTTTCTTTTTTCAGCTCTCTTTCTTCTTCCCATTTGTGCTTTTTCTATTTGTGTGTGTGTGTCTATTTGCGCTGGCTCCTCTCAGTGATCTGAATCTAATACTGCCATTTTTCTGTTGCTTCTCCCTTTGCTGCACCTTTCTTTGAGCTCTTTCTTACTCTCTCTCTTCCTTCTTATTCCCTCTGGAGTCTGCATTGAGTGAATAGGTATTCCTGCATCAGAACCTCTCAGCACCTTCATGAATGTGGGCTTTGGACCAGAGCGGCAGAACCCATTTGGTGCTAAACACAGCCATCTCTCTGCTCGAGTTCATTTGAAAATGGACTCTCACCGGCCTCCTGTAAATGGAGCCCCCCAAAAAAGCAGCCATCTTTCTTTTTTGTCCTTTCCTCCTCATCTCATCACTCAGTATAGCCATGTTATTTCTTGCACTTGTAAGGCACAAGCCTCTGGAGGGGTATGGAGGACAGCAACAGAAGAAAGCTAAAGGTGCTGTCTGTCACTTCCTGTTTCACCCTTTGGCTATTCCAGATCTTTCCTTTTCTTGTGTCTCATCCTGAAAGCTAGGAGGGACAATTACATTCTATTTGGAGGGGCTGCTCCTAGGCTGAAAATCCATTTGTGTTCAGTATCAGAAATCCTGTTTTTTTTCCCTTTGATTGCGAACACATGCTATATCCCTCCATTTTCATCCTAGCCTAGCCATCCCTGCAATTAGAGAGAGCCTGTCTGGATAGCAGTTTCCAGGAGTGAGTTGTTCAGGCATGACCTAGTAGAGTAACAGAAAAATCATCCAAGGAGCTATCAGCCAATCATGAACCAGATAATAATGGTAATAGTGAGTGATTGGACGTTTTCTCTCTCTTTCGCCCTTTCCCTCTTTTCCAGTATTTTTTGCTCTCTCTCTCTCTCTTTGTCTGTCTCTCTCTCTTGCTCACAGAAAGGTCATTCTAAAGCTTCTCTGAAGAGTTAGGGGGCATTTCCTTGCTCTCCCTGATGTATCGAATCAGAGGGCATTGCTTTGAGTGGCTCCTCAAGGGCATGCTCACATTTTTAGAGACAGATGGTTTGATTCCAAGTGTCTTCCTGAGTGTTTATAATTTGGGACTATGTTTTTTTTTTTTTGTTTCAACGGGGCTCTCAGGGTTCTCATCTATGAAGTCACTACATTCTAAGCCATTGCTATTTTTTTGATTGATCGGTGATATCTTGTGCGCAAACACCAAGAGTTTGTTTGACAGGCTTTGTTTTAGAGGGCCAAAGGTGTTGGTCTTAAGGATGATGGACACAAATATTTTGGACCTTTTGTTTGCTGTGGGAATGTCAGATAGAGGCTGTTTGTAAACAAACAAACACACATTGTACAGCAGTGATGCAGCAATACGTGACTCTTTGTGCTTACACTTGTTGTCTCTCGGGCCATTTGCTCATTGAGTGTCCATGATTCAGCCTCTCATCATTATCCACGGGCTTAGAGGGGGAGGTGTGTGTTTGTGTGTGTATGTGTCTCTGTGTGTGTGTGTGTGTGTGTGTGTGTGTACATGTGTGTTGTATTTGTGTGTGGAACCAGAGGCCAACATCTAAGTCACCATTTGAGGCCTCTGGTCATTCCCGCTTCTCAGGCACAAAGTGTGTGTGTGAGTGGGTTTGTTAAGTGTCTGTATGTGTGTGTGTTAGGGTGAATGAATTGTTTTTATAGTCTCCCCAGAGACTTGAGTCCTTTCTGATCGCAGACAAAGACGTCAAGGTACGGTTAAGACGTCAGAGCGCAGACAAATTCAAACAGCCTGAGAGCATCTGAATTGGATTTCACTGAAATGGCTGGTGTAGCAGCAGCGAGGACATGGGGAGAGGTGAGGGCAAATTGCCCTCTTATATTATTGTTGGAGGTAGAGGAATCACCCCCCCACACACACACACACACCACCAAACCTAAAAACAATGGACTCATTAGACCAATTACCAATTTTATTTAATCATTTGTCAAGATTTATTTGAAAGGGACAACGCAACTCATCAGCTCCAATACAGAACAAGATAACATGGCCATGTCACACTTATAAAGCATGAACTCACTGTTATGAGCCAAGACCTTAGACGCTGGCCTCCCTAAACTCTCTACACCTCTCTCAGCTCATCCCATCCTCGGTCTAGTTCTGAGGCACTGATCACCTTGTGTTCCTCCCTTCTCTCATGCAAATGCCCCAGGCAGTGGGAGGTCGGTCGCAGTGGTGATCCCGGGCACACAAATGACATTAGCATGTGATTGAAGGGGGCAGCTTGTCCCAGCAGGGTAATGATAAAGAAGAAGAAGGAAAAAAAATTGTGTCGGAGAGGAGGCATGATTGCCCAGGCTCTCCACAGCTCTCACTCACACAGTGGATTACTCACCCATTTGAGCCTTGCTCAGATCAAGTCATTTAGAGAATAAAAGGACTCCACAGCCACACACACACACACACACTTTGTGGGTGTATATTAGATTACATACATACAGACCTAAGGGAGACAACCTTGCCTTTTCAAAAGATGGGGAGTTTGTGTAAACCCACAGGATAATCTTCAAAGTGAGGGAAATGTCTCTTATTCATAGTGTGGACATTTCTTTTATATTCCTTTCATCACTTTGCAGTGCCATTCAGTCAACTTACCGTAACTGCTGTGAAGGAAGGACATGTTTTTATGAAGGCTGTGTTGGTTGCAAAAATCCAACATACAGAATGTGCATCACATTGCCGCTTTTTCTGTTTCATTTGTTTTGTGTTTATGGAGCTTTATTGTTCATTTTATTACATTATTTTCTACCAGAGAGAAAGAAACACATTTGATTCACAAACTCCAGCAAGATTGTAATTAACCTATATAGTGCTTTGAGTGCTCGTTCTTCCTGGAGCATTGATTTCCAATAAAAAGGCTACTCAGAAATGATTCTTTGGCTCACAGCAGCATTTCCAGGGGAACGCCTGGTCTCTTGATCCTAGGATTGTTTTCAAACCCTGGGTTTATAATCTCTGCCAGTTGTATGGCTGCTACAGTGTTTTGTAATAGATCCTCTGTTGCATACTCCCATCGCAGCAGAGAGTCACGCACACAGACACACACACACACACAAGCACACACACACACATACACACACACACACACACACACACACACACACACACACACACACACAGACAGACAGACACAGACACACAGACAGAAACAGGCACACACACACATACACACACACAGACACACACACAGACACACACACACATAGACACACACACAGAGGCAGTGAACCATGGCAGGTTCCATCCAGACCAGACTAGTTCACATGATGCAACAGGCCACTTATATAACACACATTCAGCCTGGAACTGAAATCAAGAACCACGTGAGACAGAGACAGAAACAGAAAGAGAGAGAGAGAGAGAGAGATCCTAGATGCTCAACTTCCTGCGGTAATATTGTAGCTATGCACAAAGAGACAGACAGACCCCACAAATAGACACAGATAAATTTATACCATTAAATGTGGTAATAACCTCTTTGTCTGTCCTAGGAGCCAGTGAGCAGTTAAAAAAATATCTTAATGCATTCAGTTTAAGCATGATTACATTTTCATTAAAGCCTTAATGAGCAATCAATATGTGATTTTCCTGAAGAGGCTACGTTGTTCGCCGCGCTAATTGCGTCAGCCTAAAACGGCGGAGATGCAAATGGGATAAGATTGGCAAAGACGCTTGGCGGCGACGGCGGCAGCACCAATGGAGACAGCGCTGCTGCGGAGGCTGCACCGTGACTGGGTGTCTTTGTTTACCAGCCATAGATAATGAACATAATGCAGCTCAAGGAAATTATATTCCCCCATTTCGACATTTCCTATGGACATTAAGCCCCAATTAAGAGTGGAAATTGAGCGTCGTCAAATGAAAGGATTCTCTGACATTGATTACATGCGCAATACTCTGCCACAGTTGCACCATGTACATTATCCACCCCCAGATTGGCATGTCACACCAGCATGCTTTGCATTAATTGCCAGTAATTAAACAGCTACACACAAATGCACTGTATGAATGACAGAAGCATTCATCTGTTTTGCAAAAGCTCAAACAGAAATGTGCTTATTTTGTTTAGAGCACAATAAGTAAGTAAAACTTAAGAAAGTCAGTATGCTTGAGCAATATTTTTCTTTTCCATTCTTTTAAGTCTGAAATCTCAAGTTGTGATGTGGCACTGCCTTAATTGTAGCCATTGCAGGTCCTCAGCATATATGACATTCACTGAACTGCTACAGGCTAACCTCAACAGTCATGTTTAAAATCACTATTCACTAATCACTATTTCATAGTAATAGTGTAGTGCAGGTAAAGGTAGTAAAGTAGTGCACTATGTACAAAAATAGCACAAATTTGAAAAAAGAGTTCATTCATACATTGAAGTGAGATTAATATAGGACAGCAACGTGGATGAGTCTTCAGCAACTGTCAAGCCAAGTAAGGGAGAGGCGCTATGTGTTGAAAGACAAAATTGGAAGGGAGGAAGGAGTGTGTGCTGTTGCTGGCGGCGGGATGGAAATCAAAAACACCTTGTTGTTTGTGAGTGGCGCCATGACATCACTCTCGAGGGAGAGCTTCAGCCTGCATGGATGTAGTCAAGGATGACGCCAACAACTGCTCCTGTGGAAGACAGGAGAAACAATGACAGATCTGCTCAAGTGGCTTACTGAGTATTCATCTCATTAATGTTGACAAAAGGCACCATTGTGTCGATTTACCCCTCCCCCCAAAAAAAAGAAAAAAGAAAGACAGAAAGAAAGAAAAACAAAGAAGTGATGGCCAAACTTGGCTGTGGGGAAATAAGTAAATATAGTAAACAAATGCATGACATATAGCAAAGCCCTGCGAGAGCCTATGATAATCTAAGCATGTACAGTGTAGAATATTGAAGGATTACTAGTTTTCATAACTAGGTGCTTTCTCCACAGACCTGTGTATTCTGATGTTCCATTCAAAGATTTGATATGTATGTAACGTGTTGTGTTATCGATTGTGTAGCTCAGCCTTGTACTTTGGATTGGAAGGCAGCTGTGTCAGCAAGTAGGCTTAAACCCAATGGTGCTAACGTAAGGAGGGAGTTCAGTACATACCTCTGTACATGATACATGAACCTATTGCACAGCTACTGTACCTATTGTCTATTGATAGGCACTCCTGTTACATCATGAGCTTGCTGTATAACATAAGACAGCTGCACATTTATGAACCTTACAGATATGGTCATGTTAATACAGGGACAATATATGCAGTTTACATATAGATATTAGAGCACTGTACGGTCAGCTCAGTCCCTGCCCAAGAAACCAACTTTACTGCAAAGTTCCAGTACATCTCCAGGCCTGTTTACAGCACACCTGTCTTCTCTAATCAGAGCCTTGGAAGGGCATCAGAACATAACAGCCAGGTGTGTTTCATTATGGTCGCGGGTAAACTCTAAGAGGCTTGGATCTCCAGAAGCAGATTGCAATCACACTTGCCCTATTCAATGCATGAAGGATTTCTCTTTGGAAGAGTTTTGTTTCAAACAGTTCCAGAACTTCTGTTGTGAAGTGGTCACTTCTCTCTCTCTCTTTCTCTCTCTGTCTCTCTCTCTTTTTCTCTCTTTCTCTCTCTCTATTCTACACTATCATTATGTGCCCTGATGATGGACATTGTCCTGGCAGACCTCTGCTTTAAACTATAGGAATATAAAGCCATGAAGAAATAGCCATAGAATTGATAGAAAGAAAAAAATGACAAAAAAAAACAATGAAAAAAGATAGAAAAGAATTTTTTGCACAGGGATAGACTCAGGCCCTGAGGAAGAGAACCCACTTCTGGTGCACTCAGAGCAAGACTCTTGCACTCTAGCAAGACCAGTATCTTAACACCTGAAAGAGGCAGAGGAGCCTGTCTATTCACTGCCCATGAAGTCAGTGGCAGAAGATGGGCCATTCGCTTCAAGTAATTTTCAAGAACAATGAGTGGCATGAATCCTATCTGACTTGTCAATGAGTAGTTGATTAAAATGTCAAAAGGGATCATATCAAACTGCATGAATAGTTTGAATGGTTCTGCATCAAATGGACACAGTGCTTATTTCACCTGGGGTTTCATTGGCCTATAAATTACTCATGCCTAGCTGAACAAATATACTCAGTCTGAACAGGTTCCATCATTTGAGTATCATTATAAATATGTACAATTATGATTAGGGAAAACAACTCTAGTTTCACATTATTTCAACATTGTTTCTTCTAGATTCATTCAACATTGTTTCTTCTAGATTAATGGACTCAACTGGTTTTGTTCTTCAAAGCCACAGCTTTCTTAATCAATACAAGTCATTAAACAGAGAGACTGCTTTATTATACCTCAAATCAGCTCCAGGTGTCTTTTTTGCACAATTGACTGTCAGCCCATGGAGATCATACCTTTGGCATCATTGCTCTCCTCATTGAGTCACACCATGGGGGCCTCTCCTCATGACACTACTCTAAAATCATCTGGACAGCAATTTCAAACATGACCTTTTCAGAACTCTTGGTATTTTTCTACTAAATTGGCAGAAGTTTGAACAGCCCTGCAGATGAGTGGATGCCCCGTCATCCTAAGATAAAGAGCGAGGAAGAGAGTGGTGGGAGGAGAGAGTGATGGTGGTGGGGGTGGAGACGGATTTGGTGTGCCTCCTGAACCTGGATGGGGGCCATTTGAGTCCTGCTGGCTTTTTCAAAAGGAGTCGGCCTGAGATGGCGGAATGACTGGATGGGGCTGACGCTTCTACAGGAAACCCTTAGGAACAAAAATGGCAGAGTAGCAGAAATGTGACTGAGCACAGCAGAAAGAGAGAAGGAAAGGGAACCATGCAGCCCTGGTCGGTCACCTGTGTGAATACCAGCTCCCACCTGCCAACAAAAACACACTCAAATTTTAGACTTTGGTTTGCTCTATTGATTGCACTCCTTCTGTGACAGAAATGAGAAGCTTGCCTTTTCACAAAAATGAGACTTTGAATCATCCATCCAATAAATAATCACTCCTCATGGAGCAATAAATATGATTCACTCAAAATGTTGTTAGTTCATGACATGAAAACAATTCTAGGCTCATTATTCATGGACATGTAATTATTTGCTCAAGCTTAAGCTCCAACACTCTGTAAAATCAGTTATGCTGTCCGATTATTTCTACACAATTTGGATTTTTAGTTGGTGTGACTTTCTAAAAAAACAAAGAGAAATAGGCAGTATACAGTACTAAAATATAACATGGATGAGGCCAAAGCGTCCACTGACTATGTTTACATGCACTTAAGTATAAATATGATCAGACTATTAAGTATCCTGGCTTTGCATTTGCATATATAAACACTTTTTCTTGAATTCAGTATCCTAAATAAGCCCTTATCCCAGTTTCTGAGAAATATAGATTATATATGCTAGGTGGAGTACTCCAAAAGAAATCGGGATGTAAACACCTAATCCTGATTTGTGACAGTTGCGGAGAAAGATTCTAGAGTGCAACATGTGAGATGGAATGCTGATGATCACCAAGACAATCAAGGTGCTCTTAGAATTCTCGATGAGAACACTGCAATGAACGTTATAATCAGTAGCCAGAATATGGGTATTTATCATGTAAACAGGGATATTAATAATCTGATTTCTCTGCATTCATGGAAACACTTTATCCCGAGCATGATCAAAATCGGGACACGCCTCATGTGGGATACTGAAGTACATGTAAACGTAGTCACTGACTAGTCTTCTATACACTCTTCACAGTGCATGTAATCTTGTGTTCCACATGGGGCTGATCTCCCTGTTGTCTGATCGTGACAGGCGGGTTAATTTAATCCCTGCAGTATTCTCCTGTGCCAGCTGTGAGGGCCGCTTCCAAACAAACTAGATTAAGAAGAGGCCTAATCAAGCACGCTCTTTTAGATGCCACTTCACTCTGGGCCCCGCCTCACTCTGACAAGCCTCTGGTCATTCTCCTAATCACCAATCCCCCCCCCCCCCTCGTCTAAAGATAGATTCTTGCATGTTGCATGTTGATTATGTTGTGTTTCAAGCATAGAAATAATGTCTTGATCAAGCAGAGAGATGCTTGTTGGTTGGTTTCTAGGCAAGTTCTAAGAAGCTGCTGGCAGCTTTGTTCAAACTTTATGTGACAAATTTTGTGATCATTTTGTAATTGTTTGTAATTTGTCATTTAATTTGGACACCTTATATCACATTTGTCAGAGACAGAATTCCTTAGAATGCTATAGTGACAAGAGGGGGTGAGCAGGGGGGTTCAAATGTGGTCTGAACTGAGGACCATCATCTGGTGTGGAAACCAAATTTCAGGGGAACTCATTAAACTCTACCTGCCTGATCCATATTGAAAAAAAATGGCAGCAAGCATTAAATAAACAGATTGATAAGCCCCGTGTCTCCATGCTACTTCTGCATAATCTCTACACAGGCAGACTAGTGCTAGTGCTAGGCACAGCAAGAACACCTTAGTCAAGGGACAAAATTCATTTTCTGCAATGCCACTCCAATGAGAGGAGAGGCAGAGGTACAAGGAGGCCATCACAAACATGACAACAACACAGACACCGACAATCAAGTCAGGGGGAGGCTTTTTTATTTGATTGTGATCACTATGTGAGCAGCCAGTCAAATCTCCCATTAAAAAAATTAAAGCAAATTGCGTTTTAGATGGTAGTTATGTCTTACTGGGATGAGGGGAAAAAAAACTGTTAGCTTCCTTTGTAGGTTAAGGGAAAGCAAGCAGTTTTGCTTATTGCACCAGAACCTCTTTCGCATTTCAAAAAGGGGTGCTATGCACCATTTTTCCTCTCTCTTCCTCCTTTTCTTTGCTTTCTTGTCCTCCATCACCCTATATCTCACATATCTCCTACTTTTGTATAGAGCCAAGATCAAAATCATTCTGCGGACTATGCAATGCATTTATCTCTGTAATGGCACTGCAGAGATGGACTGACATACTAAACAGAGGCAGCTGTCTGTGTTGAAAGTAAGGTATGACTGGATCTCCCAACTTCACTGTCAATTCACATTGATTTTTTTTCTTTTGATTGTTTTGCTGTTGATTATAGATTTCTTTTTGTGGCCCGCCTTAGATGATGGAAGCAAGGCTTGCTATATGGCTTACTATAGTATACTTACACCTCTTACACTTACACCACTTAGCAACTATTTGCATTGAATAGCCTAAGCCTGTTTGGTGGCAGGGTTATTTAGGGAGTTTTTTTGAGCATCTGTGAGTGTTAGGGAGCTAAATAGCTGAATATCCAGCTAGCGTGTAGCGGTCGGTGCAAGTTTGGCTCAGCTCATGCCACATATCCCTTTGGTATCACAGAGAGCACACTAACAAGTGTTGCCTAGTAACGAATGAAACATCTCTCTTACACACAGTTAGCTTTTCAAAGCTTTCGAAAAGAGGAGCGAGAGGATTTTTTTCTCTTTTCTTCCCTCTTCTCTCCCATTTGCCTTTTTAGTCACCATCTGTCAACACAGAGGAAGACTCTCGCTCACGGTTTGTCAGAGAGCATGGGGTCAACTTTTCACAGACTGGAGCATCATCGCCATCCAGGCTTAATCACCTGTCACCTGAAAAGTTTGAGCCTCTGTTGTGAATAAATAACTGTGTAAGTTAAAGCAGACTGTTCATTTGTTGCTTCAACACTTGATCAATGCACGGTTGCTTGTATCATGTTCGGTATTCGAGCTGTGTCTCTTGTGTCCAGTTAGCAGGACCAAATGTCTTTCTTTGGCTCTGAAATCTTGTTAGATATGGTATGTTGTACGTCACTATCTTTGTAGTTCTGGAAATAGTGACAAACTGCTTATATATATATATATATTTTGGTTTAGATGAAGAATCTACAGGCAAGCTTTTTGTTATCTGACCTTCACTTTCCTTATGGAAAAAAACCTGAAAGACTAATTACAATATTGTCTTTATCCGTTCAATTTCCTATTTCTTCAAACACAAAACCTTGATGGCAAATGAGTGCATGAGTGCATGAGTTGGCTGGAATCACAAATTGCAACCACGCATGCAATTCCATCCCTCTCTTACCTCAGGGCAGCGTCTCATAAAAAAAAGATAATTTTCCATCATGGTCGCCAAAGAGATTGAGCTTGATTTGATTCAAATGGAGTGAAAATGAGCAGTCTCCATCGGCCCACAGTTAGAGAGCTTTAAATAATGCACTCTGATTGGGCAATTGTACAGTGCGTTGAAAGAGAGACAGAGAGACAAGGCAGCTGTGCAGAGTTTACAACAGAAAAGGTGAGAGGCTTGCTGTGGTCACAGAAATTTCAGATTCAGTTTTGCACCCTAGAGCACATGGTAAGAATGAACTGATGTTTCATTTTCAGTGTGAGATGTTCTTGGGTTTTTACTTTTTAACTTTTAATTCCCATCTATTTCACTGTTTTGTTGTTGCATGGCCAAAATATACAATTTGACAAAATGGCCAAAAATGTAAGGTTATTGTTTATATACACTTTTATGCTCATTTGTTTTAGTTCATGCACACTGAACTCTTAGTAGTATGGTCTCTGCTTTTTGTATTCTATAGGCTACAGCAAAGAACTTGGTACTTGTAACAACTTGTAACAACTACAGAACTCACATTTGAAAAACGTGTGTAACTTGTTGGGGTGCATGTGTTTCCATTTGCAACAGAACTTGTTTACACTGAAAGTGTGTCATGCTTACTTTCACAGTGATTATTTTGTTTTATTGTTTGTTTCTTCGCTGTCTTTGATACCTGACTGATGTTCACCTTAACCCTTCTCCTCATGAAACGTAATCCACAGGCAAAAACCTGTTTATCTGTTCTTTATCCACCGAGAGGCCATGGGAATATAGTGTTTGGGTTTTATGTTAAGAGCATTGCTTTAAAGAGCTTAGCGGTAGTGCTTTGAGGTGTTCCTTCTGCTTGCTATATGAATGTTTGACAGATGTTTCACTTTAAGAGGATGAAGAGAAATTTCACGTCCATACATCTAAATGCATTTGTGGATTGTTTCAAGAAATGTTTTACACTTGTTACATACAGTCATCAAATGACCTATTTCTACCATCAGAACAATTCAAGATTATGATCCCCCCCCCCCCATCAGTCAGTTCTCCCTAATTATAGACATCAGTGTCTATGTTCTGACAGCTTCTTGCACTCTGTAGTGAGGGCACAGGTATGCCCAGTCAGTAATTGAAATAGTTTGCTGTGTGTGTGGGAAAGCCACTGCTCTCTCTGTCTCTCTCTCTTTCTCTCTCTCTCTCTCTCTTTCTCCCTCCCTCTCTCTGTCTCTCTCTCTTTCTCCCTCCCTCTCTCTCATGATTGCTACCTGTGGGAGAAACAGCTGCAGTTTCAATGGATGACTGCTACCTGTCACCAAAGTTTGCTCTGATCAATTGGAGATTGACTTAGTGCAACGGCTTGCCTCCTCTGCCGTGAAGAGCTGACACCAACACAAAGCTCCTCCTCGCTGGGGCTCGTAAAAGGGATATTTAGAGAATGTGTTCAGTGAACTACATCTGCACCACTTTGCTGAACTGATTTTTAAGACAGACAGTGTCGAGGCCTCTCTACCCTGCACAATAGGCTCCTACTGTGTCCCTGAGATATACAGTCCTATTATTGGAAAGCCTACAGATGAGAATCCTTGGGCAGGTCTCTGACTTCATTCAGTTTCTGCCTGGTTTCTGACTCCACTCAGCACTAGGGGTTATCGAATTTTATCAATATTGATGCCATTGTCAGTTCTAGTTGAAGTTTTCCAGTTAAATTTTACTGTCAGAAAGACCCATTGACCATGGTCTGAAGGAATGGATAATATTTTATGTATTTAGCAGGTGCTTTAATATCAGAGGCACATTCAGTACATTCAGATTTTGCCACTGACAGCATGGTGTCAGCATTATCCAAAACAGTACAAACTACATACTTATAACATATATTGCCCAAAGTTACTGTGTGTGCCTATTAACGGCTGTTGTGTCTGTCATGATAGGTTATTATTTCATCACGCTATGGCCCCATATTGTCTGTCATTTCATAATAGAATAGCAAATGTAGAAATGATCCTCCACACATAGAAGAATCTACATCTACCCAATTAGTCTGACTCACTGTCTTCCAAGAAAACACTCAGAGAAGGCAATCATGTCTCATGTCAGATTCATTACATTTTCTGTGGTGATTTTGTGCTGTGAAGTGTGGTTTCGACGCTGACGTGTCAATTCAAATGCTACCCAATATAACAGGAATTCTCGGACATCCTGGGTGCTACAAAATGGATGTCAAAAAGATTGTGCTCCTGCTTCAGTTGCCACGCGGCAGGCTTTCCCAGCCACGCGTCTGCTGCCGTGCGATTAACACTGCCTTTTGCTTTCGCTGGGAAAGAGGGACAAAGTTGACTGACAGTTCTGGCTTCAGTCCCTTGCTCGATTCCAGTTGACGGGCAGTTTCTGGGGGAATGGATGGATGAGGACGTCCTCCATATATCTGAGCAGACAGCACTCGTGGGAAGGAAAAATAAAAAAAGCGACTTGCATGTAATTATTGTGCCGTTTTCAATAGACCTCCAGCAACAAGAATTGATTGTTGAATTCAATTTTCTGCGCTTGGCCTCAGTATTAATAAGTGCCTTTTTTATTTCCATGTTATCTCTGTTCAGCCTGCCTGACAAACAAGAACTGCCATTTAGTAAAAGTAATTAGGTACTGTCCATGTGGCGATATTGGGGAACAAAGGCATTTGTTTGTAGTGCAACAACAAAGACATATTTTAGTCTCTGTGTGCCATTGCTGGCAAAGCATCAGTCAATTTTGAATGGCCGTATAAATGATGTCCTGGAAAAAAATCTCTTGCGTAGTATCATCAGATAAGCAAAATATTGTACATTTTACCACCAGGCCTACAATGGTAAAGGCATTTGTAAAATTAGTTTGACCTTAAGCAAAGAGGAGTCTTGAATAACACTGCTAGTCTAACTCAATCAAGAATAACTCTACTAGTCTAACTCAGTTGAGAATAACTCTGCAAGCTTTGGAGCCATTTCTGAGCCACCACATCACACCTCTCCAGTTGAGGCCTCATTTCTCCGTATCCATGGAAGCATAATCACACTTTTATTTTCAGTCTTGCACCTCATTCTGACTGCTCTCTCTCTCTCTCCCTCTCTCTCTCTTCCCCAGTGCTGCAGCCTACTCTGCACCAGCCTATCAAAATTTCTTCTCTCTCTCTCTCTTTTTTCCAGCTCCAATCTGCTTGATTGGGGGGGTGGGTAATTTTCACCTTCGGCACAAGCAGAAGGTATCTCAAGGGGTCTCTTGCAAGAATGTTCCTCTGTCACGCCTGCATGACCAATGTACCAATGAGAGTAATTGCTGTGTTTTAAGGAAGGCCTGACCCTGCTGACCAAACCTTTGTCATTTCTTAGAAGGTGTAGTAGTCTGTGATTCAGTTGTTTGAAAGGGTGTTGATATTTGACCTTGACAATCAATCAAATTACGCCCATGCCCTGCATTGGCAGCTAGCTGAATTTGTGAAAAATCCATGTTTTGGATTAGAATCATAGACTGGTCTATACATTAAATGCTTCAACAGCAGTCAGTATAAAATATTTAAATTTACATTTATGCATTTATACATTTAGCAAATGCTTTTATCCAAAGTGACTTACAAAAAGAGGATTAAACATTCAAGCCACATCACAGTTAAAAACCTTACTAAGTGTGTGACTTTCTAACAGGAGATGATTGGCAGGAGACGATAATACAGGAGTGTAAAAAAGTGCAGTAGAAAGAGTGTGTGTGTATGTTTGTGTGGGGGGTAATGGAGGTGCATTGTAAGTGCAGTAGGAAGAGAGTGGGGGCGATGCATTGTAAGTGCATTCTAGACGAGGTACTCTCGGAAAAGGTGGGTCTTCAAGAATTTTTTGAAGGTGGAGAGGGTAGCACTTGCTCTGGTAGCACTTGGAAGGTCACACCAGCATGGAGTCTGGATTGACCATCCTGGTCTTCCTTTTTGTCAATGGCTGGCTTCAGGGGTGCCAAACATCGAATGTTACAGTTCAGTGGCAATTGGGATGGCAAACAGGTCTGCCATATTCATGTTGTGGCAATATCTCCTCACCGGATATTGTACCCACGCTTGTTGATCTACAGATGGAAGCATGGACCAGTCCTTGCTTGTGGCATTTCTCATAAACACAGATCAGGAGATACAGGTTAGAAATGAAAACATGTGTCTCGCGTGTGCATTAATGTGGCATATTAGATTCCCCCCTCTGGGGCTTTATCTGCGGATGTGTAGAACCCTGCTCTGCATGGCCAATATCAATGAACAGATGAATAGGTTGAGGGAGTAGAGCAGCCTCATGCAGAGGGTTGGGCAGCTGTTTCATTCTGACAGCGGACAATTAACTTTTAAAAAAGGAGCCCTGGAGTGGCCACTTCACACACACACAAACACACACACACACACACACACACACACACACATCCCTCTGCTCAGCATTAGCATTTGCCCATACTGAGTTCCCGTCTGCTGCAGAAGTGAGTGATAGCAAAATGTCTGCCATCCATTGGGGTAGATGAACAAATAATTAAAAAATCTCTTCTTTTGCCCTTGGTGAGTCTACAGTTTGTCAACACCTCCACAGTTTGCCAAGCTTACTGTGTGTCCTCGCCAGGATCCCTTCTGTCTCTGCCATACCGGGTCAAAAACCAATGGCAAATACAGTGACAGAGCACTTAAAAAAATAAACACGTCTGTGGCAATTAGGATAGGCAAAACTCCAAATTTGAAAGAGCATCCTCAACATTTGATCCATTCCCTGGGTAAAGGGGGTTGTGAGAGCACCTCAGGAACCTGGCGCTCAAATGCAAAACAGCTGAGGTCCCCTTCTGAAAAATAAATAAGTAAGTAACTAAATAAATAAATAAGTGGAAAATGAAGTCAAAGTCAAAACCTGGAAATCCTCCTCCCTCCCCTGCTGTCGCTGCTTCTTCTGTTCCCCTATTCCTCCACCCATCTCGCCTCTCCCTTTGATGTCTGGAGTAATTAGCTGCTCCCCGTGAAGGCAAAAGAAAAAAGAAAAACAAGGACCGCTAACCTAGATGTGTAGCCCGACTTCCATTTCCACTGGTAATGATGTCAACTCTTTCCAGGAGCTGTTCTGGCACATTGGTCATCAAATGCGAAGCAACGGCCAGGCCGGTGTCTCTCAGTGGGCATCGCCCGTTAGGGGAGCACACCTGCTGGATTTACATTTGGTCATTTGGGCCTCCTCACAAGGCCAACCCACTGGAAACAGTGCCTCTGAAAGTGAATTTGGAGGCTTGGACCAATTTTAGCCCAACCCAGTATTGCCGCAAGTCTGTGTCTCTGACGTGAGTCAGCAGCAGAACTTTCCGGAAGGTCTCGGTAGGTGTGCTATCCTGCCACCAGTCCCATGCATAGATTTTAAAACGTTACTTTTGATTAATACTCACCGTACTATCTGGGCACAGTGTTATGTGCGTTGAATGCTACATCTTGGAGCAGAACGGTTTCAAGGGAACACATGAAAAGCTATTTGCACACACACAGGAGTCATTGTATTACCACAAGCCCAGCTCTCAGATCCATCGATTTTTATGAGGTGAGTGGAGCCGTGCCAGACGAAACAATAAACCCACCACGTCTGCTCCCTCAGTCTTCATAGCCTTGTCAGATAACACCAGAGACACCACCTCCTCCATGACCACCACCACTCGCACCCATGTAGTAACATCTGCCCCAGTTCTCTGTGGTAGAGGAACTCCAGTTGGTGCCTTATGAGACAGTGCATTGGGAGTAGATAGAGTAGCTTATACAGGTGTCCCAGTGCTGCCCTGATTTGTGACCCGGTACATGGAATTGCCTCCATGCAGGTTTAACAGTCATGCTATTAGGTGGCCTGCATATCCAAGGTTCCTTTGTGTTGTGTCCCCTGCATAGATTTCACACTTGGCCCCTCTGGAGAGCAGGCAAAGCAAGGTTAATTGCCAGCTAAGTGTTCAGGGCTGCTTTAGTCAATATCTTAAAACCCCCACCGGATTGCCATGGCTGGACAATGACCTGGAGCATGCGTCTATATTTGTCCTCTCTCAGACATTGCCTTGATGACTCTGTGGGAAAGGAATTCTTTGATTCCATCTGGAGCCACAGGATGGATTATGCAAACTGATTATGCAAACACATCAAAGAAGCTGTTGTTGCCATCACAGTGAGCTCAAATGTATTGATTGAATGTGTTGAAAGCCATTCAGAACACAGTATGTTACTTAGAGCATTCATGTTGTGCTCATGTGTCAACTGTTTTTCTTGTTTCATATCCTGTCTAATTGATGACCCAATCAGTCAGTCACTTTAACAGAGAGGAAGGGAAGGAAGGAAAACACCACTAAATCTTTTCATACAGAGATTTGGAACTGCAGGGCTGTTCTTAATGAGCCTGTTCTTTCACAGAGGTTATGCCAGCAGTGGTCCAGAAGTGGCAGTTCACTGGTCATGGAAGTAGAGTGGTCAACTAATTGCTACCCTTCCACATCTTCCCATTCATACTTGGTTCGCCAAGGTTAATTAAGCAGAAATCAATTACATGTTCCAGTCTGAAAAAAATGCAAATGTATCTGTCCGAGGCTGCATGTTAATTGCCACCACTGTCCCAAAATAAATAAATAACTAAGTAAATATATACATACAAGTACATAAAAATCTCCAAGACAGAACACATTCAAGGTGTAGCTTAAAGGAAGCCTCCAGTCATTCTGAATGGGCTGGAATTCAAACGCCACCCAGTCAAAGCGCCACCACTCTTTGTAGCCACAAGTGACATTTAATTAGATACATGAAAGGAGCTGTAACATTTTGTGGGGGTCACACAAAGGTTACCCTTATAGTTTAGGCACTAATCAAAGACCAAAGGGACATAATTAAAATGGGCAGGGAGTGGCAAGGGATCTGGAGACAGGCTATTTACATACATGCAACAGGGCCAAAGAGCAAGTCAGCAACAAGGGTGATTATCATGGGTGGCATGGACCGTTGAGAATTACTGCGTATGACACGCTGGAAATTTGGCTCAGACTGCTCATCATGCACTATGAATCTGAAATGCAATTCCGTACGAAAGGGCAAGTTTTGTGTAAATTACCAGAAATTGCCTGTTTCGTCGCACTTTGACTGCGCCAAGTAGGCCGAACATAAAGTTCTCAAAATTAATAGGATGCATGGCTGGTGAACACAGATGGTTTCTGTTTTGTTTCTACCAGATGTATTGAGATAACATAGCATAGCATTTCTTAAAATACTAACAGATGCTTTTAGAAGTTATAAGTTGTATAAAATCACAGTGGAAGTTTCAGAAATCGGAAACCAGTGATGTGACTCTGTGAAGCCTACATGGGGGAGGGGCGCCTCATGTCTCAGCCTGAACAGAGAGTAGGAATGACATATTCATCTCATGGCTTTATCATTTCATAAAGATTAATCTGAAGATTATAACAAAACTATCATGGACATAACACTGAAGTTAGTTTCATTAAAACATATGTCAAGGCCATGGTGACCAAGGAGTTTTGGAAATACTGTTTAGAAAGCAGAACAGCACTAGTCAATATAGCCAACTAGCCAGCACAAATCCTCCCCTCTCCCTCACACACACATAGATGATACACAGACATGTATGTGTGTGTGCACTGTCCCTTTAAAAGCATTATTTTATTCAATCAGTTTTTTTACTAACTCCTCTGATAGAAAAGTGGAGTGTGTCGTACAGATTGGGGCTTGTTGCAGTTAGGCAAGACTGACTTTTGTAATTACGTCCTGTCTGATTGTGTTTGCTCTGCTAACTTGGGCCAGGCAGCCAACTGCTCTCAAGTGGTCAGCACACAAGTGGCAAGTGACTCTTGAGGTACTTGATGATGGCTGTAGTATTGTATGGAGAGAGGTTGTGTGTATATGTGTCTGTGTGTGTGTGTGTATCAGCAACTGAGCAAGGAAGACAATGTTGTGTCAAGGTATATTTTCATGCTGTGTCATGCAATTGATGCATATTTTTGTATAACTGATGACTACAAAATCATTTTGAAACTGATTTTTGCTGTGTAATTCTGAAATAGAATCTATTTGCATCACTGAGATGATCTGAAAGCATAACCATTTATTGCACTGATCTAAATTGTTGGTGTGACGAGACACCAAACGTGTCAAAATCAGAAGTAACTTCTCAACTATGTTTGAGAAGGAAGGCATAGTTCATAATCTGCATTTCTGGTTTGCCTACTTCTATATTTGTTTCTGTCGTATTCAAGCACTTTTTTGTTCTCCAAAGCTGGGGAGAATGGGGTGCATATTTTAGAGCAGGTTCAGTAGCCATGACGCCATGCCAATCTGGCCTATTGTCTTAGAAGTTGCTGCTCAATCAGCAACAGTTTTAATTGCTCCCGAACTCAAACTGTTCCATTTGCATTGCATCTGGTGCAAATGAGACTGCACTTGTCAGCTTGGATTTGTGGGGCCAGGGTGGGAGTTGGAGGGGGGGGGGGACTTGAATATGAATGCAAGTGCCCCATAATTGGGCTAATCTGACAAACAGAAAAAGCCATTAGACAGCTAAACAGCAGAAGATCTCTCCTAAAATCGACAAGGGGGCCATTAACTTCCTAATGAGAGAGGCCCTCGTCGCTGGAGGTTGAGAGGCAAAGGGGACAAGCCTAATGTTCTCTATTCCAGGCCCACTCGGTCCAACACTTCTGTCTCCAACACAAGCACACACACACACATATATATATATACATACACACACAATACTAGCCCAGTCCAGGCTCCCAGATGGAACTGGTTCTGCTCTTCTCCAGCATCTATTATTCCATGTTGATGTTTTTTTTTTCCTGTTTCTTGTCATGCTGGTGGCCATGGCTACCAGAAGGGATACATTAAACTTTCTGCACGAGAACAGGTGTGTTGGTGTGTTCGCCTCACTAAACTCGGCAGCAGCCGAGAGGCTGGGCAGAATCCAGAGTTCCCATAGCCACATCATGAAGTTTCAGATGTGCTCTACTGGCATGACTGTTCCATGTGCACACACACTTCAGTGTTTCAATCCCAGATTGTTTGGCAAGAACAATCTTGGGGAATGTAAAGTGTTTCCTCATACCTAAGCAAAAACACACTCTTGTTGGGCAATAGGTGCCCATTTCCCATCAAGGGGTATAAATATGGGGCTTTCTGTGTATCCACACATTAGACCACCCCTGGCGTGCCCATTCGTCACACTTTACACCGTAAATACCAAGGGATGCCAGACAGGCTGATCGCTGTGGTTTGTGATAAACTCTGATTTGGGGATTAGTAGGGGGCATGCAGGAGCGAAATATATTGTTTGACTTATTTTCCAACCCACAATTTCATCCCAGTTTGATTAACAAGAAAAATCTTGGAGAAGGTGAAGTGTGTGTGAGTGGTGGGTTGGACGGTGATGGTGGTTGTGGTAGTGAAGGAGATGGGGTCTTTTGTGGCTGCTGTGAAATACCTGCTCAGCAGAAAGAGGCTCAGTGGCATTTAAAGTCTCCCCTGTGGTCCGCTTGTAAATATCAGTGGCTAATTAATGACTGTTTACCGTATTCCCGCTGCAGGTTTATGGAGCAGACTGTGCTCACTGAGGCTTGTTGTGATAGCTGTTGAGAGTAGTCTGAGAGTTGGACGAGAAGTGATGCCCAATTTCACCCTCGCCTAATTTGAATAGGTGTGGGGAGCTTCTTGTTGTGTTGCATTGTGTTGTGTTGTGCAGAAATTGGTCCACTGACTGGCAAGGAAACTTTTTAGGTGAGTGTTGTTGATCATGGAACTTCTAGAACTATCAAAAACTGATTCCTGGTGGAGAAAAGGGTATAGTGATGATGATTGTGTGAAATAGCTGCAGTCATTCTCCAGCTGTCTCAGTGCTGTTAGCTGCCATGTTTCCAATCTGGTTCTTTGCCAAATGTCAGGGCATAAGCCAGCCTCCCTGTCATTGGCTCAGATAACAGAGCTGGCCTTGCAGCAGACAGTTACAGCCAAGCTAGCACCAAAAGATGACTCTCAAGTCACCATGTTTCCACCTTCCCACCTTTTCAAAGTGAGATGCCCAATTACGAGAGCCTCTTGTCTCTGGACAGAGAGTCACACAGGCTGTGTCAGAGGTATGGACAGTCATGGGTAGTAATTAACTATCTGCCCTTTCCTTTACAGAATTCACACAGCCCATCTTAAGATCAAGATCAGTTGTCACTATGTGTAAGTAAGATTAAAAAGGTCTAATGAAAGTTCATATGGTGCTATTTTTCTTTGAAATGTTTCTGTCACCTCCTTGGGTTTATCACTTAGCCACAACAATCAATGTAATCCCACACAGGTTGGAGAATTTTATTATATGGTCTTAATTGAAAATGTTCTTGTGGTCGTTGACTTAATCTGATAACGCATTTCCTGTCAGATTGAAATCCACACCAAAGACCACACCAAAGAGAGCTTGAATTGCCCTGTGCAGTCATAACACTGATGCAATAAAAAGCCATGTAAAGTAATGCAGCCAAAAAAAAAAATTCTGTAACTGAAGCTTGCAAAAAATAATCAGAAACTTTTTGAACAGTTGATTATAATAACAGCCTGCACCTGTGATCATATGATGTGATCATGAACTGAACTTGGAGACATTATTCCCTCATAAACTTCTAAACGACAACCGAAGCCCTTTTTTCCGTGAACCAGCACGGTCTAACCAAGTTATTATGCATCAGCCCTTGTGTGACTGAGCAAATGGTTTATGCATGACTTTATCTGCCTCTGAAAAAGAGATGGAGAAACAGTCTCATTTAATGGGTGCTGTGCAAACGCTTGATGCATTTTGCGAGGGTTATTTTCTCTGTTAAGGTTGTATATGTATATATTTTTCAAAAATGACCAGTGAGCCGTGACAGTCCTAGTTCATTATTCAAACCTGACAGAACACTGTGTGTGTGTGTGTTTGTGTGTTGTCTATTTGCTCTTCTTTGTGTGACGTCCCTCTGACAAATGAAGCCACATTGTCAATTTCTGCTCTCCATTGTTAAACTCTAGGTTGTTCCGTATTTTCTTGACAGTTTCTGACAGTGAGATGAGAAGGGAGACACCATCAGGTGTTTTATGATGCTTATAGTTGTTCACTGGTGTGGAAGCGATCTGTTGCTCTCAGTGTGCCGGCAATCACACAAAGTGCTTATAAATGCATGGTTTCATTTATGTGTTTGCTGGAAGCTGGAGAAGGGTAATTATGTAACAGCAGATGAAATTGGTTACAGGAGCACAGAAGGGTCTGAACTATCACTACAGGGTTGGCCTTCCCAGTTCAGAAAAGTCTAATAAGACTTCCTTTGTCGGTGAAGAAAGTTTATATTAGAACAGCGATTTAAAAACTGCTGCTACAAACAGTATGCTACCATAGGTTATTGTTGAGCTTTCTGTATTTGTGTTTGGTTTTCCAGTCCATATTAATGGCCTTAGGCACCTAAGGTTTTCAGTCTATTACAACTGTACACACTGTACTGTACATACATACATACAGTACATACTGTGCATACACACATACATACAAACAAACTATCTTGATCTTTTCTGCATTTTACCTATCCATACATTCTTACTACACACGCGATGCAACACACTTTGAGTAGTAGTGAATGTACAAACCTGTAGTAATGATGCTGCCACACTAGGGAAGTGGGTTTAGGTGCCTTGCTCAAGGGTTAGCCATGGATGTAGACATGAAAGAGCGGCATATTTCCTTCCCAGTTTCAAACTGACCATCCAGGGGATATTAGATGAATTTAAACTTTGTGTCATTCACATCTGCACATCAAAACATGTTGATGTTTGTTTAGAATAACAAGACAATCATATTCAGAGAGAACAATCAAAACAGCTGTGGTAGTGTGGTTAGAGATTTAAGTGTGGTTAAAGATTTAATTTGATTGCGTATTCTATGAGTAAAATGTCAACACTTTCTCCTAAATTCTCGTAGCCTATTCGCATTGCACATCCATTGTAAAACAAACAGAAAAGCGATGTGTCCCTCAACAGTTTTGACCAGGGCTGTAGGTTGCTGTCCATACACACTGGTGCTGAAAGACAAGATAGTGTATTTACCTAAAGGAAAGATTCAGCGAGCTACACAATAAAAGTCTCATCGTGTGTAATGTGTTGAATTGAGTAGTTCAGTTATAATTGACTGGCTTGGCATTAGTTATTTCATGTTTTGATTGTATGGGTAGATAGCTATATATCGCTGTTTATAGCCTAGCGGTTGAAGGTTTAAGGGGCCAGTATTGTGTGAGTACATTCATCAAACAACCTCGGCGATTCGATGTGTAGTGTTGCCTACCTCTAGTTTCTGCTAACGGAAGACATAAGCTATGAATCGTGGGGACTGACATCGGTCTTTCTTTCAACGTCTAAACTGGTAAGGGATTTTGTGGATTCCTGATGAAATTCCACATACACTGAGCAGCAAAAGTAAAGTGCATCTTAAAGTACCGACTCTTCTTCTCGCACTGTGCGCGGCTAGAAGTCAGTAGTTACACAGTTCTTTGTCCACGGTTGATTAACAAGAAAATGGCTTTTGATTTAGAATTTACAATTCAACTAAGGCGTACTCTATAGGAGGCAGACTTGATTGACTTGACATTTTAAGAATTTAATTACGCACTTGGTGATCCGCGCGGTGTGAAGAAAATGAAGATAAATTAGAGTAAATTGTCCAGTATTAGCGACCGCTTTGTGGCGAGTATCAAAAAGCTTTCAGGAACTTAATAATGAAGAGTGACAGAGAACGTTTTTCGGGAGGTGAGAGAAAGGTCTTTTTGTGTATCTGTTTCGAAGACTAGGTCATCTTTAGTCAAACAAAAATGAAATACTGATGTTCGTAGTATGTGGTTTATCTGCTATCGCCTATTCGCCTTCTTCGCCAACTATTACGTGCGTAAATGGTAGATTTGAGCTGTCTCATATTCAGGAAAGCTTCCGTTTCCGTATGCTTGATACATGCCAGTACAGCCTACCATATGCATACATTGTTTGGTTTTATAACCTACATTACCCAGTTATTTCATCACGACAGCGGTGCTTTTTCAGGCTACCATGTAGGATATGTGGATGTGGCCAAGTGGTAGCTTCTGTTCGCATCGATGCCAGACACCCTGGGGTTTCTCTGAATTGTGTGGATAGCTTGTTTGCCTCGAAGCACCGATCTCGGTCAGTGTTAGTGTCACTACACGATTTTTCCCTCTATACATCTACAGTGTTTTGAATACTTACTGATACATCGATGTGAATTTACCTCTTCGCGCACCGTGTAATTACTCAGCTCTATTACTATAAAAGCGATAACTCTCCAGAGCGCAAACCTACTTCCATCTCACATTTAATTTGCGTGCACTTAGTTTTACAGGTCCCGTTCAAATGGACATTCGGAGATTTACTTAAAATTAAATTTTCTCTGTTTTAAAAAGCTAATGTGTTGAGAGCTGTCTACTTTTTAATTAATGAACATCATATTGGCTCACTCCTTAACTCTGCCTTTGGGCCACGCTGCAAAGTGTTATTCAAAACACTCTTAATTGAATGCTGGGATTAAGAGGACACTGTGTGTTCACTGAAGGGAATCTTGGTCTATCTCCTGCCAAGGAGGGTCTCAGTGTCCTTGACAGGATTTAATGCATGCGTGCATCTATTGGATCATATGCGAGTTGATAGTACCCAGAGGAAATTGTAATAGCCTATGCATAGCTATTGTAAGCTAATGTTGTCTTCACTTTCTCCCTGTGCCATCACTCCTCACGTCACTCACTTCTTGCATACTATATACCCTCTCCCTGAATGCTGTTTACTATTTTCTTCTCAAAGTCTCTCTCTATCTTTTGTGCGCATATGGGAAATTGGTTGCTTAATGACATTGGAAATAACATTGCAATCTTTCAGTGTTGGACCACCTAATCAAAAGAAGGCAAGCTGCTTCATTGTGACTGCTGGTAATAAGAGAGTGTTTTGTGCTGCTTCCCTTGTGCTTGGGGTAAAACAATTCTTTTCCGGTTTTTTCAGTGAACATCACAAAGGAAGAGAAGAGGAAAAAATCAGTCGAAATTGTGAGTGACAATAACTTCATTCTTCTTCTTGTCTGTCTTGTATTGAAGTGACACTTGCACAGCACAGTCACTCATAAATAGTGCATAGTCAGTGGTAATAGTTCTTCCTCAATCGTTTGTAGTTTTCTTTTCATTGCAACTGAATATGACTATCAGGATCTATTCTGAAAAACCAATCTCAAATACCTGAACCCCCTTCAGACTTTTTTCTAATCACATCACTTTCCCAGCATTTTTCTAATCTGGAATGCCCCATCTTGATTCTGTAAATACCATTTCTAGATGCTATTTTCAGTTTCTTCTGTTCTAGGTCATTATTCCCTCATGTAATCTGAGCTGAAGTTGTTGTTTGTCCTCCTGTATGTCTACTTTATCTGTCGTTGTATCCTGTTGTTCACCAGGCATTTGTGTGGTGTTCGTTCATGACAAAATCCATGTGAATACATCATAATTATCACGATTCCTTCAATCCTATTGGATGATGGCTCACAAACACATTTTTTTGCCCTCTCATTTGACCCTCTTCAGCAAAACATCTCCCTGCTGTCTCGTGTACAGTCAGTGGTGGCAGTGTCACTCCGGGCCACAGCGGTCAGTAATTACTGCTCGGCTCAATGACTAACACTATCCATGAATCGTACCCACCACGAATCCCCCCCCCCCCCCCCCAACCTCCCACCACTCCTCCGGTGTTGATGAATGAAGCGCCTCTTCGCTGTCCCAACTGTCAGGCGTGATTGATGCACTGTGAGCGTCCCCCATCCAGGGGCTCGTCCGGATTGCCTGCCGCCTCCACACCGTACGCCAGACTGGCCAGCCTCATGCCATTAGTTGTGGTATTAATCACGACCCGCCAGGTGACTCCACTCGGTTCCTGGCAAACCACTGTCCCTCCTCCAGTGGCTAGGGGGTGTACTATGCAGCGGTAAAGACAGTACTGAAAGTTTGCTCTGGGTGATTACAGTAGTTTTATTTTGGAGTTGATAAAAATGTTGTTTCTTGCAATTGCCCTGTGCCTTCCCTTTTAAAAGTGCAGTCCACGATGCTTGTGGAAATTGTATATGTTTTTTGTTTACATTTACCCAACAAAGCCTTTGATCTGAGGACAGAACAAAAATGCCAGAGACGTAGCTCACCCGTATTCTTCAGTCATCCTGGAGAAACTCTGTGTTATTGTTTGGGGGGGGGGCGGCTGCCCCCATTTGTTTGTTTCCAGTTTTCAGAGCTTGGATATAGTAAAAAATGGTGGATAATGAGGAGATATTATTTTTACATTAAAGAAAGTGTTATTTGTTTGCAAAATGCATAGCATTACTGACTGCGCCTTTAATCCATTACCTCCCTTTCAAACCTAGCCCAGTGCGAGCCTACGTGCTTTCTTGAAAACCTACAGACATGCTGGAATGCACACGCGCGCACACACACACACACACACACACACACACACACACACACACACACACACAGGCACACTCAGGTATTCTCTTTCTCTCCTTCTCTATATCTCGCTCGGTCAATTACACAGACACACACACACACACACACACACACACACACACACACACACACACTTTGTCTGTGTATAGTAGTGTATTATCAGTAACTCCTGCTCTTAATCCTCTTAGATTACCTGGAAAGATAATCCTTCGAGTGACTGTTAAAATGCCAGAGTTGCTCATTGCAGGCATGTTGATAGTTGGGGACACCAGTGGGGGACAAGCAGTGGTTGTTGTGGTGGAAGCATAGTGTGTTGTGGTAGAGAATGCCACCCAGCAGGGTAGTTGAGGTGTAGGATTTGAACAGTGAGGTCAATCCCATCACGTACGCTCACACACGCACACAAACACAAAGACACACACACACGCACACACAATTTATAGAGGCTTTAGCAGAGAATCTATCCAACCACCAGCAGCTCTTTATCCCTGCTGTGAACTGATGTAGAAACACCCCAAGAGGATGAGGCTGTCGATCCACCGCTACATCTCTGTGTTGATTAGCCAGAGGTTTTTGTACATGGCTTAATGAGTTGGAGGAGATTAGATCTGCTTTCATCATTCTATATATAAATATATATGTAAATGGCTTTGGGCCAACTTTACTGGAGGAGAGAGAAACAGGGAATACATGATTCAGGGAGAGTAATAAGATTATCAAAAGATTGGGCACAGCAATCAGCTTGTGGAGTGGGGGAAAATGGGTATGGTTTCTGGATGATTCCATTTGAACTCTGACCAGCAATGGCTTGAAGCCATTGCTTACCAAATCATTGGTGGAATTCTCTAGTCAGTTTGAGGTCACCTTGTTAGCCTGCTAGCTTTCTTTGGATCTGGGGAGACATGGTGAGCTTTTCCTTGTCCAACTAAATTGCTGGCTACCCTGAGGGAGTTGGTTAGAGATAAGTCTGCCATGGATAGAATAAAATGGACACCAACACTAAACCAATAGGAGTAAATCAATCTTGGTCCTTGAAAGGACATCTAAAGCCACTGGCTAATGCTACAGCCATCTCAGGAGGAGCTTTATTTGTTCTCTCTGGTAGACAACTGGTGATATTTCTCTAGATTAAAATAGACTAGTGCCTGATGAAATGTTTTTATTTTTCTCTTGTTTGTGTGGGTGAAACAGCTCAGAATTACTTCAGGAATACTCACAAAAACACAAAATACTAATATGTTATTATCAAAGTCATTTTCATCCACAACTTATAAATTGCTTTATTCACACAATGTTACTCTTGAATGGTTGGCGTGAATGCATAGAATAAGTGGGAAAGAGTAGGAAATAGGAAACCTATTTCAAGAAGACAAACAGCTTTGGTTGTTGTTAAAACTGGAAAATAGGGGTAGACTAAAAGTCAAAGCTTTTACACTGCATCTGTGTTCAGCCCTCTGGAGCCATAAGGGTACTCAGTAGTCTGTTGAGGTGCATTAAGTTCATTAGGACCGTGTGCTGCTGGCATGCTAGTTTTGGCTCCCCACTATCTTTAGAGGTACTGCCATTAGCAATGGCACAGTCCAGTGTGGTCCGCTTCTTGCAACTACAGATGAGATGGGGTTGTGTCCCTCTTGTGTGTGTGTGTGTGTGTGTGTGTGTGTGTGTTGTTATCAATCCCATTCTTTAGTATTCATCTTTTAATCTTCCCATGACACTATTTCATCTGGCTGCTAATTCACTCACTCAGTGTGGCTCCCTCTCAGTCTCTGATGAGACTGGGGTTACACAAGGACCCTCATCATAGCTCCATCGTCTTGCTTTTCCACCCTGGTGAATTTTGCCAGTTTGCCCCCCTTCTAATAAGACTACGACGTGAATCCAGATCCCTTAATGGGGTTTTGCATGACAGTAGTACATTTTGTATCATTTTGTTTTACAAAATCGTAGCAATATTAAAGCAGAAATGAAACATTAAACCAAATGTTAAAACTGAATCGTGTAAAGGTGTGTGTGTATGTGTGTGTGTGTCATTCATGGCATGGGAATACACTTCAGCTGTTGTATGTGGGTGTGTGCCCAGTGGCCTTCAAAGCTCCATTTTTATATCTTAAAACATGAAACATGATCTTCTGATAATGAAAGCCTTACGTAACACCAACATCCCAACAGTTGTTTGTCACAAAAAATGAATAATTCACCAAAAAAGAGAAAATTTGTACCCTTGAGTTTCATCAACGCCACATTTCTCTTCATAATAATTATCTTTAAAGAGGATCAGGCAAGTGTCAGTACATGCAAATGCAATCAGAGTCAGAAATGCATTGTTGTGTTTTAAGACACAACATCCTTCCAATGTAAAATGAACTTGTGAGTGCAAAAATAATAATAAAAAAAAGAAATGCAATCAGATGTGTTTGGGTGATGTGTTTGTTCCTTCATCTAATCATTGTGCCATGTTATTCTGTCAGGAAGAAATCTAAATCTAAATGAATTTGAAGATTATGCAACAAGGAGGTCAAGGAGATGTCAGGAGTGTGTTAAGGTCTCGAAGAGACATTCTTAGTCTCCTTGATTACAGAGTGCCAAAATACACTGTAGCCTAACCTTCCTTTTCACAAATGAACAAAGTAATGCAAAATGTAATAATTTCATTTTTAACAGACTTTGTTATTAAGGCAATCCAAGTTGTCTGTTGTGTTAAACACTGAAGACAGCTAACTCGTTAGGGTTGTAGAATTGGTCACATGAATGATATTTACACATAATACTGAGATTTAGAGTATGTGCTTGTGTGATCAGGCATTGTTAAGTGAGGGAAACAGTAACCGAAGGAATAGCAGACCTGTTGTTGATAATTATTGAGAGAGAGCGTACATTCATGCGTTTCATATTTCTTTGTGCCTCATGAGATTGCAGGTATTGCAAAGCAGATTTAAATCAAAGTGATGTGTGCCACTGTATTTAATAGCATAGTGTACTTGTGTTTTACCCATACCTTCTATATTTTGCTCCATATAAGATTATTAAATGTCATGTTACTTTTTATCACATTATAACCAACTTGCATGTTATTGCTAGTGTACTGATATTAGAAGCGTTACTTTAAGACCTACTTTGAACCCAGACTGTAATAGTTGTTTGATTTCTGAGATGTAATCTATGCTACTACAACATTGTTGATAAGTAATAATGACTGACCTCAGATCAGAAGTATGCGCTGTAATTGTCCCATGAGCTACATCGTCACTGTAAGACACTATAATCAGGGTGTGTAGATACAGTACCCCCCACTCAAGGTGAGTCATCTCAACTAGCCATTGTTTCAAGGCTTTTATGTTTCAAAAGAGCACATCTAACACAATTGCAGTGAGTAACTGCAATTACTGACTATCTATTAACCAGCCAACATGTCATTGATGATGGTATCATCAAATTGGTCCCTCAGATAATTACAATGTTCCCTCTGGTCTTTGGAACAGCTATTATGTTGGTCCTGATGAAAAGACACATGGCACAAAAGATGCATGTTGCACAGACCCAACAGACAAAACAGATGAAGAAGAGACGAAAAGAACCTTGCTGCATCACCTCCACCCCCCTCTTCCTCAGGGCTGGGATGAGAGAAAGCTATCAGCCAGTCGTATACGGAATGCCGCGAGAACCGTGCCTGTCTCCATGCCGATTTCTCCTTGGTAACAGCAGCGCCATGTGACACACAGTTAGTCACCACGCGTGCTTGCAGGCAAGCTGTAGCTGGCCAGTAGCGCTTACCGCGGAAGCTGGACACATTTTTTTTCCTTTCTCCTCAATAGGGTCGTCAGTGTGTGTGTGTGTGTGCTTGTTCAATCATCCAGCACTGCTGCTCAGGTCACATGATGGAGTGGCCTTTTCTGCGATCACCTGTGTGGACGTCTGGGGATTCCCCGGATGAGGTACAGCCCAGTGAGGGCACGGCCTGCGAGCCTGAGCACATTTGATTGTGCACTGACCGAGAGGCAGTAAGAGGATGGGGGGTAATGCTTTCTGCTTTAGTGAGCTGTGGCAGGAGATAGGCTGAAATGTAGAGGCCATGTAGAGGAGAAATGTCACCTGTCAGAGAGGCTGTTAGAGCTTATGAAGGACACAGATAACCAGTGCACTGATTTGCATTAGCCAATTTATTTTAGCAGACAACTATAAGTCAGGTACAGAAACATGCATTAACACACTGAAACACACACTTACATTTTAGCATTTTTCCATATGTTTTCATATGTTTTCCATTTTCCATACATTTCCTGTATGTACGTGGGAAATGGTGTCATTCAGAGTGTCATTTCCAGCATGTCCTGACAGCACCCAGAAGCTCAGCTTTCTCTCTTGAATTTGTATAACCTATGGGACCAGAACACCAGAATAAGGATGGTGGAAAACATCAGGAAAAGAGAAAGAAAGAGAAAGAAAACTAAATGTAGTAGATCCCTATAAGACTTGAGTCAACAGAATCTCATGGAGTTATGCCCCTTGCTGCCCACCTTCTCTCTAAGCTAAAGCAGCCCTCACTCATGTTGTCCTTCATTAGATGAACAAGGATGCAGTTTATACCTAATAATGGCTGCTGTAAACTCTTAAACAGAATCACTTAGGAATGGTGACTGTGGTGATATCATACACTTCTGAGCTCAAGTGAGCTTGTGGACATTGATCTCCAGAGATCTCCAGTGCTTTCTGGATACACCAGAGGAGCTTCGAAGCCATGTCCGTGACATCAAAACTGAATTTTCCACCAACTTTTTCTCTCTTTTTCTTGTACCTTACCCCTCAGATCCTGGCATCGTGACTGACACACATTGTCAGTAAGACACTTTGAACCATGTCACACACACACACACACTCACACACACACACACACACACACACACACACACACACACACACACACACACACACACACACACACACATATATATATATGGATATATATGGTACTGTTTGGTTCTGACCTAGGAAGGAATCCTGTATATTCTATATGATTTCTGAGATGCTACTACAACATTGTTGATGACTAACCTCAGATCAGAAGTAAGTGCTGTAATGTATAGGATTTCTTCCTGGGTCAGAACCAAACAGTACCATTTTTGAATCTACAGTGTTTGAGGGTGTGATGTGACGGTCTATTTAGATTTGGACAGAACAGGGGCTGTCTATACTTTAGCAGCAATGCCAGAAATGTTGAAAGTAATTATAATCATGGTGCCAGGGAGATTGAATGAAATAGTTTCACTATTTCACCATTTACACCATTTTCAAATTGATAATTTAAAATGACTATTTTTAAACCCAAATGCATTTTCATCAGTGACAGTGAAAGTAATACTTCACTAAACTAAAAGTTTTCTGGCTGCCTAACTACCTAAGCACTGTGTAATTGGTGCCATAAGCCTGTTGGCCTATGTATTCACGTGAGCAGCAGTCTGAGTGCTCTTAATTAAGAGGGCCCTTAGCATCAACACTCCTTTCCACAGATGGGTTACACTGTTGTTAGCCTAACGTTTCTTGTTTGGAGCAGAGCCGGCTTGACTCCGCCACTGCTCAGAATCATTGAGATCCACTTCCTTTCATCTGTATATGACCTTTGACCTTCCTCCTTCATGTGGGAAATCCTGTGTCATCTTTAGTTTCCCTCTGAGCATGAGATGGAGCATCAAAGGGAGAAACATATCCTCAGCCACCCACCCAACCCCAGCACATACACACACACACACACACACACACACACACACACACACACACACATACTCTCTTTCACCCTTGTAATTTCCATTGCTGCTGGCACTCCATTTACTTGCATCTTAATCAGTTCCTTAAATAGCTTCTTTAAGCCCCTAAAGCTATACAGTTACCCCCAGCATTTTCTATAGGATCATATACATGCCGCGCTTTGGAAGGAAAAGAGTTGAAGCGTGTTTGACACATCAGGCTGACCTCTCTGCTTGAGGAAGCAGCTCAAGCTAAATCATTTCACTCACAGTGTCACAGAGTCAAACTGTTAGGAAGGATTACATGCAAGTGGAGCATTGGCTGGATCAAAGTGAGAGGAGTTTTCATTTTCATTTTTTTCTTAATCTGCTCTTGAACTGTGAGAAATATCTGGATATCTGGGACAGGTGCTGTGATCTTTGCTGAGATCAGATAGAGATGTTCACTCATCTGAATGGAAAGACTCCTGCCTATAGATTTTATGTTTTGCTTCTTTTTGCAGTATGCAATCAGCACTGTACTGGAGAAGAATCACTGTGCTGTTACAGGAGTTATAAAATATGAAAAGTGGCCTTATTGACTAAGGGTCAATGAGGGTATTGATTTTTTTTTATATATATGAGATTACTTTTAAATACATAGCAATGCAATTAAGGTGATTAGAACTAAATGGTTTCGCTTGTAATCACTTTTAATTAGTGTATTGCTATTGTTAATAACATTAGCCTGTGTGACCCAGTTCTTCAAACCCAAGCTGATGAAGGGATCTCAATTTGGTAAATGCAATCTATACTTAAGACTCCATAATGCTTAATACAGGCTGTGACTGACCTCAGAACAGAAGTCTGCACTGTAAGGAGTATCTAGGACAGATGCTACACACTGTGCTGAGATCAGCCGACGGTGGTGACTCACTCAGATGGGATGATTTCCTGCTCCAGGCATTTCTGAAGCAGGCAGACAGGCGCGTAGGTAATGTGGGGTAACATTTGGTTAGTGTTAAATATTGTAAATCACATTTGGGGAAGCTTAAAATAGAACAATCAGTACAGATGGAAGGGCTGCCTTTTCTGTGCATCTGTGGGTTTGTGTGTGTGTGTGTGCGCGCGTGTGTCTGTATTTCGGTAGTCTGTGTTTTTCTGTGCATGTGAAACACACATCCACTCTTTTATTTGACAGTAGCCACCCTCTTCACTTTGCTTTGGGAATAAACTCATTCGGTAAACCAAAGCAGCACATTTCTAGAGATGCATTTTTTATATTAGCTTTTAAACAGGTATGACCAAGGCCAGAACACTGGCATTCATTCTTTTTCCAGGAAATCAACAGAGATGATAACAGAATGATAGAATAGTGCTCAATTTGTTTAAAGAGCCCATTGAGTCTAAATGTCACCCAACGTATACAGAACAGTTTAAATATTGTAATACCATGCAGACAATATGTGGTGTCCTCACAAGTGAATACATTTACTGACATATACGTACTACGTACTCTATTTTTACTTTCACTTTCGTCTTTCTTTCTTCTGTGTGTAGGTGTCCTTTCTTTTCTTTCTAAAAGATGAGTTAGGAGTTTCAAGGTCAAACCAAAAGTGGTGATAGTGATTTAACCGTTTAGCCATTGTTAAGAAAAGGGAAGACTGAATTAGCTTTATGCTGGTCTGACTAAGCTAACGCCCACCGCCACACCACTTCAGTACCTATAATGACACGGCCTGATGGCTCTGGTAATTGCAGCGGATTGTATGTTTAGCCAACTTAATCTGGCTGAGAAATATTTAAACAGGCCATAGGGGTAAGCTTCAATCACGCCATTAATGCTCCTCAGACTGCACACGCTCCTCACAATCAGACCCCCGGTTTGCTCCAGGGGGAAGGAGGATGGGGGAATGGGAACGTAATCAAGCCTCCCGGTTGGGGCCTGCTGAACACAGCTACATGTCTCCCTCCCCACAGAGAGGCCATGTCAGGACCGTGTCTGAGCATTTCTTTTAAGACACCATGCTGGTCGTTCATGCCACTGCCTCTGTAAGGCATATGCAAGCTAAACACCTCCTTAGCATCCAGGGTTGTTTATTATCAAAGAGTTTTTCATTTGTTTTATTTCAATTTTCTGCCTTTGTTACATTGCCAACGTAGTTTCACTGCTTGTAGAGAAAAAAGAGAGAACATGCTTTCAATGGATGGATATTTGGTGTTTCTCAGGGCCTTATCTCAAAACAGCTAACACCTCTCAGACAATAGTTGACTTTTCAGTGAAAAATCGAGCTACAGAACAGTGGAAGATCCTTCTTATGGATACTTCCACACTATGTCAAACAATTGACAGAGAATCTTCAGCTGTGCGTCAAGTAGAGTGCAGTGCTACTTTGAGGTGTGTGTGTGTATGTGTGTGTGGGGGGGGATTGTCGCCCCAAGGATGGCTGTCTTGTAAGCCAAAACAGCCAGATGCTTATTTAATGCTGCGTTGGCTCACGCACAGCCAGAGACTGAACATCAGAGCTTAATTCTGGATGTCATCTCTGGGTGTTCAGAAGCTGGGGTGAACAGACTGTGCACTGGTGCTGCTTTGAATTGGTACCTCTGTTCTAGACTTCCTCATTTCTCTTCCTTTTTATTCTTATGTCTCATCCTCTCCCACCTCTTCCATTTTGTGCTCATTTGATAGGCTATTATGTTGAGTTGCTCCTTTCTACCCCCTGCCCATCTCTGTTCTTCTTCCTGTTTTTTTCTGTTCTCTAGTCTTTTTTACTCGTTTTATCTGTCTCTCATTCTCCTCTCCTTCCCATTTTTTTCCCATACCTTTCTTTCCTTAATTTCTTTCTTTGCTTTTCTGTACATCAACTGCACGCCTCTCATCACTTTCCTCTTCCTCTTTCCCACTGGAGAAAACAATTCAGCTGAGAACACATCCCCTACTGGGCTGAAGGTATATATTTCCATGATATATGTGCAGGTGTAGTGATTTCCATAGAAATTAGATGGCTATTTTAACTCACAGGTGATCTCAATAGGAAACGCAAACAATGCCATTCCGCTCACGTCGGCGCCGAGTGCCAAGAGTGCCGCTTACCCCCCGCTGGGAGCACCGAGACCCGCGCAATCTCAGAAACGACGTAATAATACATCTGTTGGCACTTGACACATCTGAACAGAGACAAAAACCTCATTCCTTGTTTCTTTCTTTTCTTTTATTTTATTTTTTTTTTTGTGCCCTGCACTGGTACAATAAGTGAGGTCACAAGGGCAGACCCAAACCACACAGCTCAATCCTGCTAGGATGACTGTTGTACAAGCGTTTTTTTCCATTCTATCACCATTTCCGCAGAGAGAGCCGGATATGCTTTATCGGTTACAATGAGCTTTTGTGTGGCACGACCTCCCAGTGAAACACAGCATGTCTGTTCTATTTCTTATTTCTCTCACCTTCCGTTGGCTGTTTGCCAAACTCCCAGCATGCTTGTTTCCCTGTCTTCATATATATATATATATATATATATATATATATATATATATATATATATATATATATATATTATTTATTTATATATTTTTTTTCAAACCCATCTTGAAACAACCTCGTCTCAGGAACTGCAGGGGCTCAGGCCAGCCGATGAGCTGTGGCCTTCTGATTAGGTCCAGTTTTATACCCGCAGGCACACAGAGCCCCAGCTGAGCAGTCTGGCTGTACCAGGGAGCTGTGATGGCCCAGCAGGGTCTCCAAAACAGTGACCTTTGTTGCACTGTCATAGCCTGCCTTCCTTTCCACACACATGACTAACCTCAATCCCACCAGATGATGGAGGTCATCATCCATTTTGGCTGTAAGGGTTTGTGGTGACACATGCACATGCCCAGAACAGTGCCTTGTCATAGTGTCCCACACAGATGAAGGTTTTGGGTCTTTTTTAATTCTCCAATCTCAAAAGAGCTTGTCATTGGGATTTCAGAAAGGCTTGGGTTATCCATACAAGGAAGAGAAAAAAACATTCTTCATCACTGACTTAATGCACAGCACAGAAATTATTCATGCCAATAAGGCAGATTCAGCCATGTTATTTTCTCTGCAGCACAAAGGTCCCTTGGCCTGGCTATAATAACCCCATAAGGGTTGTATCCACAGCTATGCGGCCAGAGGCCCTCATAGATCCACCCTGTCCTCGTTAGCGTGGAGCTGTAGGGCCAAGTTTACTGCAGGGTTGCTAAGGAACAAAGAGGCCTCCCCAGAATGTGCTGTTATTTCTGATGTCGACGTCATTGTTTTCACACCTACAACAGTAAGCATGGTGGCCAAGAATTCACAGATGAGAGGGTGGGAAGGCGTTCCTCAATGTTGCCTGAGCAAACATAATGTGGATACATATTATCACCAATGGCTTGAGACAATTAAAAAAAAGATGAGGGAAATGTTTTTTTACGGTTATATTTTTTGTATATTTACCTGCATAAGCCTCACTAATGTAATAACACCTGCTTAATTTAACTTAATTTCAGCACTTCTAATTTTACATATTGTCTGCATTTGTCTCTTTCACTTTCTTTGCCACCTTTCTTTCTTTCTTTCCTTTAGCCCTGTCTTTGCCCACTGCTTCTGTTCATCTCACACATTTCAAATGTCAGCTCTCGTATCTGTCTGTCTGTCCTTGTCCATGTGTTAACTGAGGGCACGTTCCCCACAGTCTGCCTATCTTTCACCCCCCTCTCACCCCCCTACCCACTACGTGCCCTGCTTCAACACGAAACTGCTGAGGCAGCCGTGGCAATGTCAGCTCTTTCCTGTGGGACACAAAGGGGACATATGCGTTGCACCGCAGCAGAACGGAACACCATCAACATGCCTAATAGGAAGTGGCAGTAGAGCCACTCCCAGCTATCGAGACAGCTCTGGTCTGTGGACTTTATCGGAAGGTGGTTCTGTCGGTTCTATGGGAGATCAGGACCAGATCCATGGATTAGGTGTGATTAGCCTGCATCCAATTTTGATCATGTGCTATAAAATGAATATAGTAATGGGTGTTTGCAGGCACCAATCCTTTATGGTTGTACAATGGAAAAGGAAGAAAAATCTTTGATTGATCACAAAAAAAGGTTTAAGCCTCTGTTGACCAGATATAACCAAGTTGAAGTGGTTTTACCCAGAATAACAGCACAAAAAGAGTCCACCACAATGGCTTAGGCCAGACAAGTGCACCTTGAGGGCTAATGTTCCCTGATTGTGTGTAAAGCAGCCTTTGCGCTAGCACTAGCCTCACTTTGTTCCATTTGCTGCTGAGTGCCCCCCAAGCCTTCTCTGTGCAGCTTTTCCTCAAAGTTGACATAAATGGACTTGCCTCTGAATAACCACAAACACACACACACACACACACACACACACACACACACACACACAGATGCAGATGTGTCCTAGTTTTTCCTATCAGCCACACACACACACACACACACACACACACACACACACACACACACACAAACACATACACTTCTGTACCAATTGTATATGGAAGATACAAGGAGAGAGAAAAAAAAAACATTGATGGGGCACTCAATCTTTGTAATGACGCACCCAATATACTGACCCACATGAAAGCCTCCAAGCCCCACAAAGGGGAGGGGATGGAGAGGATAACAGTAGTGGTAGTGGTGGTGGTGGTGCTGCTTCTGAGGGATCTACTCACTCACCTCAAGGCCCTAGTAGCTGAGCTTTTACTGGGGGCCAAGCCTGGCTTTGATCCCTCCGTGGAGTGAGCACTGTGAAGAAAGTGATGCTGCACAAGTGAGATGGTTGTGCAAGCTGATGAGGAGGGCAACTCTTTGTAAAGACAAAGGCATGACATCCTGACTCCACTTTTGTGGCCTTCTTTTGAGCAAGCTGCTGTTGAACATGTTACGCAATATGTTACACAGTGGGTGGTCTGAGAAACCCATGTTGAGGGGAACAGCATGTACGGTATACTAATAAAATGTATAGTACATAATATATAAATATATACTGCTGAACACACTGTAGATACATTTTTTATGAATTCCTTTATGCTGCACAGCTGATAAAAGATATATAGATTGACTCACTGTTGTGCTATACATTTTATCAGTGCCAACAAGTGAACTTCTGCATGTGACAGAGCCTATGAATGAAACTAGTAAAAAAGAAAGATGTTTTGGAGAGTTTGTGCAAGAACCAGACGAGTTCATAACAAAGCTACTGGTGGTACATCTCGACTAAGCAGACGGGTGTATTTTAATACATAATGTAGGACAAACGTGAGGGGCATGTGCAAGAGGTCTGAGATGCCCTTAGTTCAATGTGTCTGATGTGATCCTGCTGAATAAGGACTTGAGAATAGCGTCAGACACCTAGCTGCACTGTCTTGTGGTTTGGGATCAATAGATCTCTTGCAACAGAGCTACTAAAGGGAAATTAGCGCAATTGATAAATTGATAGTACATTACTCAGATCAAATATCGCCACACTTTGTCAATTGTCAATCAAAGATCGTAGAATCTTCCAGAATGCTTTGAATATGTCACATGTTTGATTTTTTCTCCCATTTGTGTGTTATCTCACACAATTTTCCTGTTACCATTGTCAACTCTGTAAGTATAGATGTATCAGTGCAGATGTTTGGAATGACCTGTTCCAGGTTGTCATGGAATAATTAGGGGGAAAATCAATATGCCTTTCATTTCACTCTGAATTGTCATTGCCTGCAATTTCTCCTGGTCTTGTTGACCAATCAGAGGCTGAGTTGCTGGTCCACTGCTGCGTGACACTGCAGCTGCCACACAGGTGCCGTGGGCTCCCTTCCTGCCGTCGCCATGGAGACCTCTTACTGCCACAGTTGGAATCACCCACTCTTACATACACACACACACACACAAACACGCACACACGCGCATGCTTGCACACGCATGTTTACATACGCAGTAGCTAACATGCACATACTCTTACACAGACACAGATAAAGGTGTGTACATACTACACACACAGACACTCTCATACAGTCACACAGACACACACACACACAAACACTCGGGCACTAATCCAGATCCATCACGCTTGTTCACTCACGTGTAGGCAGCTGGCTGACATCTGTGGCAAGTAAAGGAGCCCCTCATGACTGGCGGCCCACTTACAAGTGGCCTCTCTGGTCTAATTATGCCTACCTCATATGTTAGAACCCCAACCACCACCCCCCACTCTCACCTCACCCCAATACATCTCTCTCTCTCTCTTTCTCTACCTCTCTCACACACATAGAACATCTCACCCCATCACATCTCTCTCTCTCCCTCACATACTCTCTCTGTCTCTGCACGGTCGTGCACTCACACACACACACACATCCACACCATCTCAACCCATCACATCTGCATCACACATTCTCTCACTCTCACACAATCTTTCCCATACAGAGATCTCCTCTCAGTCCTGCACACCTCTCTCTCTTCTGTCTCTTCACACACACACACACACACACACACACACACACACACACACACACACACACACACACACACACACACACACACACACACACACTCCATCTCATCTTTACCCTGAGAGAGAATGAATTGTGGATTGGGGGCTGTTGGTAGATTCCCCTGATTACTCCAGCTGCTCATTAGTTTTCCCTGCCTGCCTCTGTGGAGGAGAACCCTGAGACAGAGAGACCAGACAATTCCATTGGATGCCACTTGATTCCACATGAGCCTCCTCCATTTGCATACTGGAAGAACTGTCTAATTTACATGTACATGTAGGCCTTAAAGAACAGTAAGGGAGATTGCCTGAGAATGGATGCGTAAACCTACTAAGGCCTGAAACAGAGCAGCTGGTGGTCTTGTTAGCTTTTTAGCATGCTTGTTAGCATGTTATCTTGTGTTGTGAGCTGTTTTTACATTTCTGCTCTATGAGTTGATCACAAAACTGCAATGTAGCCATCAGTGATAGGTGCATGGTTTCTGTTCCTTACATGTGCCATGAGCATAAATTTCAGGTTGACACCAATTCCAGTTGCCCATTACAGTGAGATGCCACTTAATGTTGCAAAAGGCTTCACCAGTGTGAATGTCTTTTAACTGTATTGTGCATATGGGTCGATGTGAATGTTTGTAATTTACTGATTTATCATCTTGGTCTAGAGGCTTGTAATTTACTGTCATCTGTGTCATCTGATTTGTCATCTTGGATTAGATTGGTCAAACATAGCTAAAGAATGCAATGGGTCAAGGCCATTTTTGCTCTTACAAGAATTCCCACTCGTGATTATAAGACCTTGCAGGCAATCCAGTCGGCTGGTTACTCCCAAGCTAACTCTTCAGCCAAACACGTCTTCGTACCCTGTCAGAAAAAGAGTGTTCTGTAGTGTGTAATTTTCTGACATGATTCTGATACAGATATGACAGCCACTCAAGGGTGAACTCATCTAGACAGCCGTTTCTCATGCTCCATGGAGGTGAGACACGTGGGAGAGCTGAGGCTAAGGCTGAAGGGTGCTTCACACCAAGATATTATGATATGTTATTATGAACGACAACATCCACACTACCAACTATAACAATATGTGTAACAATATTGTTGGGATCACTTTTAAATTTTGAGACCAATGAATAAGATGACAGTCAATCAGAAACCATGAAGCCATGACATTTTAGACATTACATTAATTGACACGAGGAGAGACTTGCGTTATCGCATGCCAGTGTGGATGCTGATATAGTTGTAGTTACAGTTGTCTTTCAAGTTATCAATCCTAGTCTGAATTGCTAGGGTTGAGTCTTTATCCTCTTGTCCTGGATTTCCATGGAGAGGAGCTGCATCTCAGCGGCCCATTCTGGAGCCATGCAGGGCTGTGCGTCTGAGCCATAGGGCCATCCGTTTGAGTGGAGCCAGATATACCCATCACTCTCACCCCTCCATCTGCCAGCTGTCAAAACCATAAACGAGGGAGAGAGAAAGAGAGAGAAAAAGAGAGAGAGAGAGGTGCTGCCAGCACTATGTATCACCTCCACCCTGACACTTACCTCCGGGTCTGCCAGGCAGGCAGACTGCACGAGTATCGAGACCGGCTAAGGAGAACAGGCTTGAAGCTGGTTGGGTTTGAAGGATCCAGAAGAAGTGGTGGTGCTTCTTGGAGTTGGGGGTTTGGGGATGCAGACTGGCCTTAACATTATAGAGGGTGGATCCAGTTTAGTTCTGAAGTAAACTCAGTAACCCCTCCACCACCGCGCTGAGCCATTAACAGAACATTCTCTTGGGCTTTAGTTTTCAATTCATTCTCATGATGCAGTAGGTAGATGGAGGTAGGGACAGGCCACTGTTGAATTCAACCTGCAGCGATATAGCAGATTTTTTTATTATTATTTTTTTTTAACCTGTCGCAATGTGCTTGGGAAAATTGAACTGGCAAAAAGCAGTTCCATGCAGTCATGAAGACGACTGATTTTGTGGGGAATCTATTACATATTAATGCGGCTTACTCTCCTTGCCTGCTTGTGTACTCCATGCAGGTTTTGAATTTTTCTGCAAAATTGGACTGGCAGCGGAGATGATTTCTTTCTACACACATTGGTAATGATTAGTTATAGATAAAGTGAGTGTGTGTGACAGAGAGAGAGAGAGAGAGAGAAGCATTGTTGTAGGCTGACTCATAACCACTCTTCATTTGCATCGTGAAGCTTTTATAAAAAAGAACACGATTATTTGAGAGCACGTGGTCTTGATCTTCAAAGACCCAACAATGTCATTTTTTGAGGATGTTTTTTTCCTTGATGCTTTTCGTGACTCTTTTCTCAGCATGACCACCAGCACACATGCACATGCACACATACACACATACACACACATGCACAGTTACAGATGAAGGGAAAAGATACTGGGTCTTCCGATGGATTTCTGTATGGAAAGGCATCCATCTTCACAGCTCAAGCGACAGTCTCCTGCATCCTATTTTCTGCCCTGGAGACACTGAAGCTATAGTAGTTTTCTTTGACTCTGTGACAGAATAACAATCAGTTTACCTCACCTAACCCCTGGGGCGACTCCCTCACCTTCAACCTACGGAATCTCTCATGAGGTACATAGAAAAACGACTACAGGCAAGAAGGGATAGAGAAAGAGAGACAGAGAGCAAGAGAGAGCTGGAAGACTCAAGAAAAATGACAACAAAGGTATGTGTGTCTTCCTGTAGTTCTCTCTTAATCTAAGGGAGAAAGAGTGAGTGAAAGAGAGAGATACAGAGAGAAAAAGAGAGATGAGAAGGGCAGGTAGAGAGGGAACAAAGCTGCCATGATGGAGCCTTACTGTCAAATGCCTTGCTGGCAGTGAAGTGTTTAGCTTTCCTGTCCTCCTCTTCCTGTCCTTCTCTGTCTGTCTGTTGCCCGCCAGCCTGTGGGGGAACCACACCCCTCCCAACCCAATGCCAGCACAGATCACTTGACAACTCTCTGCATCCTCCCCTTGCCTGCTATGGTGGACAGACCTCATTTAGAGGGGGAAAACTGGCTCATTGCAGTGATAAAGTGATGGTCAAAGCTTCTTCTAAGCGGCCGTACAGAACATTCCAGATGCGTCACATGTGTTTGGGCCCTTAGAAGCCTCTGTGCTGCATTGCAACAACTCCGGGGCCCCTGTAGAGAGCTGGCTGACTACTGCTGTCTTCGGGGGATAAATGAGAAAATAACAGTGAGAGTCAAAAAGCCCTGGAGCAATTTACTCCACAACCAGCTGGTAAGCGTAGAGAGACACTCCACCCACCTACACACACACACACAGACACACACACACACACACACACAAAGTCCTCACACTCGGCAAGCTCTGTCTCCTTGTACAAAACGTAATTCAAGGTACAGTGAGGATGAGAGTCACTGCTTTTGTCTGATTCAGGGGGAAGAGTGCAGAGAAGATTTGGCGGTGAATGAAAGGGTTTTGTTAAAGTGGATCTGTGACCTTGCCACTGTCCTTGCTGTGTAATGTGGCTTCATGCAGTGGTAGGTTCTTGTTCTTCAAAAACAGCCATACCACAGCAACAGAGGTGTTCACACAAGAAATTCCAGGAAACTCATGGACACCTCATTGAGGAAGCCTATCGTGGCCTTGTTTATAGTCCTACTTATAAAACTGGTGGTGACCTGCAAAAGGTCACATAACATGAAACAGAATGCTTAGTTATAGCAGTGCTGTCATCCCTATGCAGTGCTGTATTTATGAGTCTGAAAAAGAGAGGCCATTTTTTGTTATTCTCCTTCTCTCCTGTACTGATCCCTGATGGGAAAAAAGGGCATTTGGAGGCAATTCTGTGATTGCAAGCGGTCTTATTTGAATTGCTGTGTAGTGGATATCTCAACAAGGCATCGTCCAGGTGGCCACCAGTGGCTGTCTGAGCCTCACAGCTTTTCCCCCTTTCCTCCCTTCCCCGTAGCCTCACCTCCCTGGGTGAGTCACCCCCAAAGTACCTTGAGACACGAAGCAAACAAGCCTCCCGTGTTCATCAAGGTAATCTTGTTTGCTCAAGAAGCAGAGGCTGTCGAAGGACAGGGGCCGCTATTCCAGGGGATGAAGTGAGGCAGAGGGGTCATGGAGAGAGAAGACGGGGGCGCCTTGGAGAAAGTCGAGTCGAGTTTGAGTCCTTAGTGAAAGGAAGACTTGCTTGAATAAATCAGTTACTGGCGTCACCTTGGTAGTTTGTGGTGACATGTACGTGTGTGTTTGGACATGAATATGGGCAAACACGAGTAGTGATGCTTGTTCTGGCTTTCTCAGAACAACACAGAGAAGCTCGGTTTCACAGAGAAGCCAGTGTGTTCTGATTCTGCGAACGCAGCTTCTGAACTACCCTGTGGTTCTGTTGCTGTGTGCACAGTAGAATAGTAACAATCATCCTTTGGCATTTCTAAACCATATTTTGGTCTTGTTCTGTAGAGTCCTTCAATAGTCAAAGATGTGCTCTCCACAGCTAGTCATTCAATTTTTCTTTGGGATCTGCTAGCTGACAGTTCTCAGGTTTTCAAAAGACCGGAAATGTGTTGTTCATAGAAGTTTATAGATGTTCCTGGTTCTTTTAAATGGGAGACTGATATGTCTTTTCCACAAAGTCATGCGCTACTCCACCCAATCAACACGCTGCTTCAAAAGCAAGGAAGCCAGTGTGTGAATTGATTGACCTGGAAGGGCTTAGTCACACAAAATAGTTTTGGTCTATACTGTACATTCATGTGTAATTTTATGTTTGCAGTATCATCTGCTTTGTTGACACTGACAATGAGCGCATAAAATGAATATAATTGTAATGGGGGGAACATGTGAATCAGACACTTGCTTTTTATGGGCAACCACAAGGGCTTCTTAACAGAGTAAGTAGCACTTTCAAATTTCAAACAATCTAGTAGGGTAGACCACAGGGCCAGAACATTCCAGAAGCATTCCACAGCAGCTTGAGAAATGCTGGATCAATATGCCTGGTGTAGCCAAAAAACAAATAGCTCTGTGTTTCAAAAATGAGCCTCCACAGGAAGTCTATTTTCCACTAAAGGCATTGCAGGATCTTAACAGAACTGCCCAGTTCTTTCATTACCCCCTACTTACACAAACACACACACACAAATACATGCGCACACACACACACGCACGCATGCACACACACACACAATGAGAAGCCATCACTGTGGAGCAGTGGAGAACAGCACATGTCACCACTAATCCGTGTGCACAGCATCCTCCATCCCAATTGTTTTTTAACTGGGTGCGGTACGTCGTCCAAGCAGAGAGTTATGATTCAGCCACAGTGTTTTTACCAGTGGGGAGGGGAACGTGTGAGGAATAGAGCATGCCGAGAGACAGAGAGAAAGAGAGAGCGGGGGAGAGGGAGGGAAGAAAAAAGGGGGGAAATGGGGTTGGACAGACTCGACTCAGAACAATAAAAGGCACATCGCTGCCTTGTCATCTATTTCTCTGTCAGCTCCCTGTGGATTTACGCCCTCTAGCACGAGTGCATTTCTGCCTCTATACTCTATATGCTCTCAGTTTCTCTTTTTCAGCTTCTCTCTGTGTCTCTCGCTCTCTTTTTCTCCTTCTCTCTTCTGTCTCCTTCACCCCCATCCCCTCCCAAATTCTACTTTACTTTAGTCACCTCCTTTATCTCCCGTCACTAGGAAAAGAATAGCACACAAGGAACACAGTGCATAGTTCCTGCCTGACAGTGCCAAGGCCCAGGGATGCACTTTGTCTCTTAGAAAGACTGCAAGGTGAAATGAAAACAAAGGGAGAGAGAGAGAGGAGGAGAGAAATGACATTGCGCTCTGTCTTTAAGAGTAACTACAGTGGGGTGGGCGGCGAGAAGCCCGATGGAGATCGGAATGATTGAGAGACGTGCCCTCGCAAATTGAACCTCCCTGTTTTTATTTTGCCACTCGTGGGCCCCACGAGTGACCCCCCCCCAGCAGACAGTCACAACCACAAACTCGTGACAAACTCCACTCGAAAGAGAAGCGAGGGGGGCTCGGGGGTAGCGTGAGTGGATTTCTCGAAAATAAACTCTCTACTCAGTAACCTCTCACAGCTTTTTTTATAACAGGCACGGGTGTGGGGTTGGAAGTTTAGTTGTAGGGGAAATTTAAGACGTGCTGGTGTCACATCCGCAGGGCAGAAAAGTTTCAGGTGCCTGGCTTCCTCCAAACAGATGCCTACATCCATGCCTGCATACCTGCCTGCCCGCATACCTGCCTGCCTTCCTAATGTCCAGTTCCCTGGCTCATGTCCACAGCTTCCCTGGAGGGAAGGGAGCAGGGTTTCTTTTTTTTATTGGGTGGCCATCACCATAAAGGTGACCTGAGCACATAATAGTGTGAGTGGGCCTGGGGCAGATGGCCGAGTCCTTTTTCTTCATCCCAGCCCCCACTCTGGCCCGCCTAACCCCTTTGGAAAGCCCAAGACCTGGCCAGTGGCCGAGCAGCAAGCCTCGTAGAGAACTAAGCGGTAGCTTAGTCATTACTGTCGCCGGATGTCACCTCCTCACCACCTTCGTGCCAGAACGGTCACATTTATTGGCTGTGCCAAATGCTTGACTAGGCAGTTTTTTGAGGGGGTCACATGGAGCCCCTAGGTCTGTTTGGTCCCTTCCTCTCTTTTTTTACCCATGTTTGCTTGCCAGCCAAAGTTTATAATTGGTCATTTATCTCCCTAACGCCGGCCAGGGCTCAAGGTTAGTGCAGCTTAGGTAGGGGTGAATTGAGCTCAGCGAACCAGGTGGGGCTGTGCCGATAGTTTAGCAAAGCTAGCTGTAAAAGTAAGGCCCTGTGTTATGATACACAACAGGGCAGATTAGACTGTTTGTCATCAAAGGAGAGCTCTGGAGAGTTTGGGTCCCATCTCGCCTTCTATGGAATGGCTGATCAATATGTATTTCTTTGCCACTAGGTGTACAGTGTATCTTTGTTTTCATTTTTTGCTGCAGTGCTCATATGACAGTGACAGTGACAGTGACATTGACAGTGACAGTGACATACTGAGGTTTCACTTAAAGGCAATCACGAGACAGGAGTAGTTGGTGGCAGCGATACGATAAATGGTCTGCTTTTGGCCGCTGCAGTTGTTATTGTTCTTTATGGTTCATTTCATGTTTTCTTCCACAGCTAGTTTTCCCTTCTCAGCGTGTTGTCTTTGAATTGCCAAGCCATCAAACAAGGCAAGCAACAGTGAAATGGAAGACATGTATGCATACACACACACACACACACACAGCCACACATGCACACATACACATACACACACACACACACACACACACACATAAGCTTTCAGTAGCATGACATACTGCCAGTTAGGCTTATACATGTAATAACATTTTAGTGTACCCTAGCACATTTCAGTTAATCAGTGATGTTTATTATTTACATACTGTATATTGTTAGTAGGACATTTTATCAAGTGGAGTTAGTCACATTTTTCATACTGAAAGCCACTGCTCTGAGTCTGACACTGTCAGACCCACCTCCTGTACTTTACCATCCTTTCTAATCAAAGCCCATTTCCTTTTTCTCTTCCTTCTTCTTCTTCTTCATCATGTGATCATGCAACACCAGCAGTGGGAGGCCAAGGCAATGCATGTAGATGGACTTCTGTTTTCCCTCCATCTCAATGTGTGATATACTTCCAACTGAAATACTATTAAAAAATACAAGTGAATATAATAAACAAGCAAAGAGATGGATTGGAAATAAAAGAGGATTTGAATGATAGGATTTATATAACAGATGGATTGATATCATTTATAAGCAGAAGGACTCTCATTTCCTTCCTCCAAATGAAAGCAATCCTCTAAACAATTGACTTGGCAAGAGTAAAATGAGTGTAATGACCGAAGTAAAGATCCTCGGGCTGTCTGTAAGAATGATGAACCGTAGATCATCTTTGGTGAGCGCTTTGGTCCTTAGTTAAGCTTAGGTCACTGAATCGAATAGGCGTACTGTAAACAGTATAGGGCAAACCCGCATTTCAAGGTGAGACTGCCGTGGCGTTTTGGTGACAGTTCTTGCACACATAGTACATAATTCCATAATTCCTAAACAACTTGCACACTGACTGAGGAGATGAAACTTGCCTGCGTGCACAAATGCCAGGGCGATAAAGATGTGTAGCTTGCAGTGTGTTCAAGCGTGTGGTAAGATGTCAGTACAATGCAGAGAAGATCAGAGCAAAGGAACAGCTGCACAGATGCAATGGATGATGGACAAATGCTCAAGTTGCAGAAGAAATGTCACACAGGAATGAATGGGTAGATGCATTGATGGCAAAACAGAAAAGGAGGGAGAGAGATGTGAAGGAGAGAGGAAAGAGGAAGAGAGCTGCACATTTGCCACAAACCGCTGGAATGGATTGTTGGTGGCAGGGCAACAAACACAAACAAACAAACAAACAGCCATAACAACAAACCCTCATTTAGATTAGGGCTGGCTGTTTGAATATCATAATGGTGCCGTCGCTGCACGTTCCTCACGCCATTTGTTTCCCCCCGCACAGTCCACAGGAGCTGTCAGATCGATCGCTTACCCATCGATCCCTACAGAGCCAGAAGTAGAACTAAGAGAGAGAGAGAGAGAGAGAGAGAGAGGAGGCAAGAAGGACAGAACAACAGAAGGAGAATCAGAGAAGGAGGTGAAGGATAGAGAATGCAAGAGAGAGACAGAGGTAAGAAGAGAAATAAAGCTGCAGTGAGAGCAATAATGTCATGAGACTGAGGAAATGACGGTTTTAGAAGCAGTGTGTTCTCCTCACTCTAAGTGCCTAAGAAAGAGAGAATGACATGGCGAGCGACAGAGGGGGAGGTGGGAGAAGAAGGAGAATGTGACAGAGGGAGGTGAGAGAAAGATAACGCAAGAGAAAAGGACTCAAGATAAAAGGAGGGAGAGAGAGATACAGCAAAAGGACAAGTTAAAGAGAGAGAACAAGAAGAAACCGTGAGCTTGGAGCTGTGTGTTTCTCCACACCAAGTGCCTCTGTATTACTGTGTGCCATTCATGTGTGCTAACAGCTGGAGCGCCTGGCAGCTGTGTGGCAGATGAGTCGGGTATTTCAAAGTGGCCGTTCCGCACTGAGGCGCTTAGGCAACACCATCACCATCAGGCGACTTCACATGTGTAAACAGAGAGATGCACTAGAGTGCAGACACCATGGAGATCGTTTTGCATTAAACCACCATTGCCATTTAATACAAACTCTTCTCAGAGAGAGAGAGAGATTTAAAATGAATGTCAAAATGGTATCACTCACTGTGCTCTCCAATGTTATTAACACAGTATCTTAGCTAAACACACTTAGCTAAATTAATATTCCAAATAAATACTGTTATAAAGACAATACATTTTGTCATTAGCAGGGCTGAAACAATGTGTGTCTACGTTCAACATTGAAAAGAGTTAGACTGTCCATAATGAAGCCTTTAGATCAGAATAATGTTATATTTCCATTGTTGGCTGACTTCCAACCTGGTCTAACCCAAGGGAGCTCAGGCAAGTAAATCAGGCCTTGGCATTTTGTCTCTCATCCACAGAGGGTTTATTTATTCTGGCGATAAAGAGCTTGGCTTAATACAAAGAGGCCCCCCAGCCGTATGTGTGTGTGTGTGTGTGTGTGTGTGTGTGTGTGTGGTGTGTGTGTGTCATGTGTGTCATTTGTGAATGAATACATTTTCCCTCCATGGTGTGCCTTTCCCACACCTGTCTGCCTGAAGTAGTAGCTTTTAATCTAAGCATCAAAGAGCCACTAACCAGGCTTTGCTGGGTAATAGGGGAGATTCACATGCCATTTTTCCTCTCCGCCTCCCCCACTGCTCCAACACCCACCTCCAACCATTCCTCCTCTGTGACACAGCTGATAGTTCTTTGTTTCATCGATAAGAAGGTAGATGTGCTCTGACAAGGACAAATGACTTATATGGGCTGTTTTCCCCTTCTGAGATTGTAAACTAAAAGGCACTGTTGAAGGACTTAAGTACAATGCTTGTCGCTAAATTTGCTATCAATTGCACTTTAGATACTGCGAAATTGCTCGAGAGTTATTCTCTCCAAGACCTTTTGTAGCAATTACTTAGCATGAGTATTTTAGCCTCTTCAGTCATAGATCATTATGACAGACCGGCCACTTTATCTAGGAACTGCTTCAGAAAACGATTCTCCCAGTAATGACATTTTACATAAACTGTGAAGGTGACATTAGCCAGCCTGCTAGCATTAGCCAAGGCAATACAACCTTCATGTCTTCCTTATTCGAATGTATACCTATGTCTATAGGTTGTAAACATGTAGGCCTCCACCCCAGGCCTACACAGACACACCCCCAGCGACAGGCAGCATCTGTGGGGAGGAGAGACCCAGCTGCTTCCCATCCTGGTTGTCCTGTGTGTGTGTGTGTGTGTGTGTGTGTATGTGGAGAACACGGCTGAATGGCATGCAAAGCTACATCACAGCTCTCGATTGACAGATCCAGATGATACATCAGCTGTTAGCCAGTGAATAGAAATAAAATTTATAAATGTAAAAATCGTATACGGATTTTGGAAATTTGCAAGCACACCTGTTTTGTTTTTATTTTTATTTTATATCTATCTGTGTGTGTATTCTTTTGTTAATTGCCTATTCCACTTATGTCCTCTTCATTTCAGGATGTTGCTGAGTGCCTGGGAATTTACAGACACTTGATGTTTGTCTCCATTTGTTTTCCTTTGTCGTTGTTTACTTGCTGTTGTGCGCACTGGAGGTCTTTGCTTCAATCATGATGTCCACTCTGGGGTCCCAGGAAGGGCAACTCTGCAGTTTGAGTCTAATAGTATCTGACTTAAGGTTATGACCAGATGTTGTGTATTTCCACTCTTGGTCCCAATAACATTTCTTCTCTCTCTCCCTCTCTCTCTCTCTCTCTGCCCAACAGACACACAGCTGAGTTTCTCTCTGGCTGACGTCCATATCCATCCGTCCAGAATCTGTAAAGAATCGCCCTCCATTGAGTCGAAAGTAGCAAGTGACCTTCAAGCGAAAGGTTGGTCTCTCTTCCCCTTGCTCTTCAAAATCCTCCATGGCCCCATCGGCCCGCCTCCTTTCATCAGAAATGCCAGCGGGTCCACAGAGGGTGCAGAGAGGATACCCATGAACCCCTCTCATCCCCCAAATGACCACCTAACCCCTGTACACACGCACACACACACACACACAGAAAACACACACAAAAGGGCTGAGGCAGAAAAAAGTGAACAATAGCTAAACCCTCATAGACTGAACTAGCATGAATCAGCTTCACGATTGGAAGTTCATAGAAGGTTCAGGGTTTTGACTTGGAGTACATAGGGATTCAATCTATGTGTTCAATAGTTCTGATTGCAGCCAAAAAAAGGATGTTACAGGGGCAGCCATGGCATACTGGTTAGGGCTTTGGGCTTGTAACTGAAGGGTTAGAGGTTTGATCCCGGCCAGTGAACCATGGCTGAAGCTGCCAACTGCTTCAGGTTCGCTTCAGGTAGTTGTGTGTCATCAAAGTTCCTTCACAGGATCAAAAGTCTACATTATTATGTATCATTGACTGATTGAGAGCGAAAACTATTTTTCAATGCAAAACAGCAGATAAGAAGACGCATCCATAGTAAGTAAGATCGGGGTGTGTAGAGCCTTAGCTAACCTTCACGGGTTAAGGAGGTTTAACTAATGAAATATTGATTTTGTCCTTCAGGAGAGGGAATGATTCAAACATGGCACTGTCATTTGAAGAGGCCTTTTTTTCTTGAGGGCTGCTGTAAAGTAACAGAAACTGCTGAGGGAAAGCTAGCCATCATTAGTTGTGTGAAGAGTGGTAGATAAAGAGAGGGAGATACAGAGAGAGAGAGAGAGAGAGAGAGAGATGGAGGAGAGAAAGAGAGGATAAATTGAACATTGTTCTCATTTGTCATTGTGTGTCGTGAGGTGTTGGGTGGGATTTTGCATCCATGTTGTTCCTTTGCTGTGCCCACTCTGCTGTGATGGAATTCAGAATGGGTCTGAGTGTTTGCTAGGATGAGGAGAGTCTTTGCATTCCCTCAGGCTGACAAAATACATAAGGATGCTGCCCACACACACACACACAAATGTGACATAAACAAGTATGCATGCTCTCTCTCTCTCTCTCTCTCTCACACACACACACACACACACACACACACACACACACACAAAGACACCCATTGACACAAACATGCATGCATGCATCCTCCTTAATAGACCCTCATGTATGTCTTACACAACTGCAAATCTGTGCTATTTATGTGGATTTACGGTGCCAATGTGCGCCATGCAGCAGTAAAAATCAGCAGCAAGTCCTTAATGAAATCTAATAACTCATATAACTACCACAGACATTGATGGAATCAATCAAGCTTTCAAGGAACACAGCTTCAAACCATATCAGCTGGGTGACAGCTTAGCCTCCCCATCCCCATACTTCACTTCAAAATGTCGTCAATATATGTATTGTGTTTGCTGTTGTTTTTAGAATCAGTGTTTAGTAAATGTGCCTGAAACCAGTTTCTGGTAGTGGTGGAGGATGGTGTCGAGCAGCAATTTCCCAGGGCATTGTGGGTGATTGTGGCCTTGTTAAGTCCCATTTTGTTGGTGCATGAGGAGCTGCCTGTCCCCAGAGCACAGTAGCCGCAGGACTGTGTGTGTGTGTGTTTGTGTGTGTTTGTGTGTGTGTGGGCGGGGGGGGTCTGGAAGGTGAGGAGCAGAGTGGTGTGGGAGAACGGCTCGTATTTTTCATCGTTATTGCCCATGACATATCCGAAGTGGCAGAGTGAGGGTGTGCGGCAGGGAGAGAAATAGAGAGAGAGAGAGGCAGGTGGGGGTGTTGGGGTGCACAGTCTTGCACGGGCCTAGAAAATCTTTCCGTTACTACTCTCTCTATCTTGCCCCCCCCCCCTCTCTATTTTTCTCTACCAGTTATTGTGCTTTCTCTTACCTCCTCTCATTTTTATTCCAATTCTCCCCCTCTTTGTCTCTTTCCCAGTCACTCTATCAGTATCAACTGTACTCCAACTCCACTCAATGTTATCTTTTCCTCTTCCTTTCTGTCTCTCTCTTTTTCTCTCTCTCTCCTTTTTCTCTACCTTTCCTTTCCAGATGTGTTTATTTTGGGGCATTGTAGGGGATTGTGGGGGAATTGCACTTGCTCTCCCACCTGTCTCATTTCCCAGTCCTCTGCTACACCCTCATCTCCTGACTCGCTGAGATCTCAAGGGCAACACCCTGCATCCAGGTGGGCGAGCTATGACCTGGCTTACTGTCTGCATGGAGGAGCAGGGATGAATCCTTGTGTTTGTGTGTGTGTTTCTGTGTGTGTGTGTGTGTGTGTGTGTGTTTGTGTGTGTGGCTGTGTTTGGTCTGTGTGCGTAAGTGTGTTTGCTTGATGGGTCTGTAATGCATCTGTACACGCTCTCCTGGCTGGAGCTCCTAGCTACACCTTGTAACACACACCCAGACAGACACACACACACACACACACAAACACACACACAAACATCTGACACCAGCCGATTGTCTGATCCACCAGCCGCGCCCTTGTCTGTATCCCAGACCCCTGTTCCCTGGCTTTCCAGCACGACTCCTCTGTCATGGGGATGATGCAGAGGGGATTGGCTGCACAGGCAGAGCATAAACACGGTTATTTAACACACGTGATGGAAGCAAGCTCCCCTCACAGACCACTCCCACCCCTGCCGACCACTCCCTGGTAGCCAATCAGCAGCTCGACATGCTTTGCATGACTAGGAAGGAAGACACAAACACACACACATAGATGGAAAGAGGATGGGTAGAGGAAGAGAGAGAATTATGTACAAAACTACATAAAAACATAAATTAAACTCCCTCTCTCTCTCTCTCTGTTTCGCTCACTCTCGCTCTCGTGTGCTCTCACATGTGTACACACATACACACACACCACACACAATCTCACACAAACATACCAAACACACACACACTCTTGTTCTCTGTGAGGCTCTCTCTCTCTCTCTCTTTCTTTTGGTTTCCCTCTTACATCACACACACAAACACACACACACACAAAACAGACTGGGTATGGTGGCTCGTCAAGGACGTCTCCAAGGTGACTGGAGTGTGGGGGTGGATGCTGGTGGTTGTGTGGAGAGAAAGGGAGAGGAAGAGAGGAGAGAAGAGGAGGAGAAGAAGAGAGAAGGGGTGTGTCTCCATTCTCTGTGTGACACTAATGGGGGGGATTTCTCCTGCTGAAGTACAGCATGCTGTCCTGGATGGAGCTCCAAGGACACACTTGGCACCCTGTAACACACACCCAGCTATACACATACAGAGACACACACACACACACACACACACACACACACACACACAAACACACACATAATCACACACAATCACACACACACACACACACACAAACACACACATAATCACACACAATCACACAAACACACATTGTGTAAATCGCACCCATGCACCACTCATCAATAGCCAAGGAGATTTCTATGGAGAGTTCCTTGAAAGCCATGTTTTGCAGGCCCCCAATTCCGGGTTGTTATTTATGTGAATTTAAATTCAGTTTGAGACGTGTTTTCAGATGATTGACAGCTTGAAGAAAGGCACCCAAGCCCTTCCCATTTCCTACTTTTTTTTTTTCTTCTGATGTTAATTCTGGAAAAAAGCTGGAGTTGCTAGGTGACTCCTTCCTCTCTCTCTCTTTTTCATTCTTCTCCTTTCTTTGTGCCCCCCCCCACCCCCCACCCCCCACCCCCCAGTCTCTCTCTTTTTCTCTCTCCTGCTACCTGACACCATAGCTGAGGAATCAGTCATGCCCAATGGTCCTGGGGAACATCTGTTTGAGGCTCAGCGGGGAAGTTCCTCTCCTTCCGCTGGCGCACAGGTGCTGGAGTTTGAGTTGCTCAGTCAGGGCTGCATAATGAGGTGCTTAGTGGCAGGTAGATGGTGATCTATCCCCATCACATATCCTCTAAGAAGCTTGTATGTGTGTGTGTGTGTGTGTGTGGATTATGCATTTGTGTTTATGTCTGCTTCGGTTTGTGCACAGGAATATCGACCCTATCAGCTTGATCAGTTATATCAATTTGTACTGTTGCCATGGCAGCATGAGGAAATCTCATTTTAGAACAAGTAAAATACGATTGAATGTACAGAGCAAAATAATGGCACCAGACAATACAAATGCCCTATATTGTGTACATAACGTGTTCAGTATATCTATTGTTGACTCTTTCACATAGACTCTAATTTCAGTAAATCAGTGGTTGTGGGTTTGGGCATTGATTGCTTTGGCCTGAATATAGCACACCATCTTTTGTTTGTGATTCCTACATACAGTAGTAACCCATACTATGAGAAAAATGAGTCATTCTCCCTCCCTTGAGAGACCCTCCAAGTCATTAAGCCTCTATTTCACCTCCAACGCCTGAATGAGAAAAGCATACCTGATCCCCATCTTATACAATCAGACTTCAATTAATTATACCTAAATGTTCTTTGCCTGACAGGCAATCTGAGCCGTGCCATGTGTATTGATGGCGTAGCTTGACATGGAACACTCATTTGTATTCTCTGCGCCTTGGCTCTCTAGCCATGTCAATACTCACTTATAGCAAGGAATAATAATAGAGCGAGGAAACACTGAGCGTTGTGTGGAGAGGCTGTCATGGGAGAACTTTAGCCTTCCCAGTGGCTTCCCAGACTACCAGGAGAGACTGCCAAGAAGAGCTCTGATCCAGTGTCAACACCATTAGAGTTATGAGTGGCATTGGAACGAGCAGGGGTGGTCATTCTATCTGCGGAGGGGTGGAGGGGGAGAGGGGAGAGGAGGGGTCGGGATAGGGGTAAGTTACATTACATTACATTACATTTAGGCATTTAGCAGACACTTTTATCCGAAGCGACTTACAAAAGAGGATAACATTCAAGCTACAACACAATGAAAGAACTAACAAGGAGTGTATATTGCTAACATAGAAACTGCACTATTATAAGTTGAAGTGCAATAGTGTAATACAGTGCAGAGAAAAAATTGTTAAGTGCATTCTCAAAATTTACACCAGGAGATATTCTTAGAAGAGCTGGGTCTTCACGAGTTTCTTGAAGGTGGAGAGGGTATCAGTTGATCTGGTAGCACTTGGAAGGTCATTCCACCAGCGCGGAACCAATATGAGAAGAGTCTGGATTGACCTGCACAAGGTGTTGGCCGTGCTAGAAAACGTTCCTTAGAGGAGCGAAGCCGTCCAAATTCGTTGTCGGGTGACATAGGGCTTCAGGAGGGTAGGAAAGTTGTGTGAAACAGTCTATCATGACCGTGTTTTTTTTTCTAATAATGACATTGATCCCTCTCTTCAGCCATTAGCTGTTTGGCCACATGTTGCAGAACACAGTCTGACTTGAATGGCAATCGCCAGTAGTTTGTCATGTTTTGTGGTGTTTTTACTGTGTTATGAGAGATAGATGCCTAAGGTTGTGTGCATGTGACACTCCCACTGTCTGTGTGTGTGTGTGTGCATGTGTGTTTGTGTGTGTGTGTTGATGCTGAAGCACATGTGTGAATGAGAGTGAACACAAGAGGGAGTGCTGGTGTTGAGCAGTAGTGGCTCTGCCTTGCTGCCATGACTGCCTCCACCTACACATCACTCACACACACATGCTCTCTCTCTCTCTCTCTCATCTCCTCTCTCCCTGTCTTTCCAAACCTGACTGTCTCCTTATCTGACTGTTTTTCCTTCTATGTCAGTCTACATCTCTTCCTCTCACATATCTGTTTTCATTTCTGTCAAACACAAACACAAGCAAATTCCTACCTGTCTGCCTATCTCTCTCTCTCTCTCTCTCGTCCTCCGTGTTTCGCTTGTCTCTTCTTCCATACCAGCTTGTGTTATCTCCAGTAGGAAGAGCAGGTTATTTGAGTAATTTTAGTCCCTATCTGTGCTTTCTTCTTTTTCCTGGCTGCTCTGACTTCTACATACAGTCCACACAGGGCACATTTCTAATCAAGCTTAAGGCATGGCAGTGCACTTTTCATACACAGGGTTCATCAATGCGCTTCACACAGTTGACAAAATTGAATTAATAAAAACACTTAGATAAAAGGCTCAAGGTTCAGCTATGAGTATTTTTTTGAAGTTCCTTCAATGACATGTCCCCTCAGTGCTCATTGTCCTTTGTGGCCATGGATGAGAATAGCACACTGTTTCCAACTCAACATTGCTCATGCCCATGATAATAGGCGGCCATATTTGCAAACTTGATGTAGTCAGCTTGGAGGCAGCGTGATGGGTGAGGTGTACAGAGTTCTCGGGGGCCTCTGAGGTAATTTAATTATCAGGCCCTGTCTGCCACAGTGAAGGCAAAGGACTAGTCTGCAAATCCCTTCTAATCCTGCACTCTGCCTGTCCGGCGGCTGGACTTTACTACAGGGACCCTCCTGCTGCCAAAGGCCCAGACCTACCCTAGTGCATCAGTACTTAAGTAGGGAGGCAGAGGGCTGGGGTTTGGACTGAAGGTTTTGTATTGTATATCTATTGTATGATTTCGGTAGCGCTACAAACATAAATTCTTTCGTTGAATTGCAGTTCATTGTTGACTTTGTGTCTTATAATCTCTCAAAACTCACAAGAACCACTATCCTATTCTACTTCTGGCTTATAATCTCTCAAAACTCATAAGGACTACTATCCCATTCTACTTCTGTTTTATAATCTCTCAAAACTCACAAGAACCACTATCCCATTCTACGTCTGCCTTATAATCTCTCAAAACTCATAAGGATCACTATCCCATTCTACTTCTGTCTTATAATCTCTCAAAACTCATAGGGACCACTATCCCATCCTACTTCACTGTTCAGCGACTTTTAACTTTTAACTCATCGCCTTGGCAATTTACTTGTTTATACTGCATGTCTGCCTAATGCAACAGTCTCAGCTACACCCTGTGCTAGGTTGATTTGTTTCTCCTGTTTTTTTATTAGTGCTTTTAAGTCTTTAATGTTTTTATTTCTGTTTTAATGTTTTTAGTTAGCTGTTGAAATGAGAAATGTGTGAGAAAGGAAAAAAAAAATCTGTGTGTGGGTGTGTTTATGTCTGTGCCTGTGAGAGTAAGGGGAAAAGATGAAAGAAGTCCTTCTGATTGAGCCCTGATGATTCTGTCGGACGAGTGTCTGTCTGCTGGAGGTCATGAGGGTCAGATGAGCTCCTCTGCCTGACTTAAAAGTCTTAATTGCTTTCTCTGTCTGGCTTTAGAGATGAGATGTTGGTGTTTCTCTCTTGGTTGTTTTTGTAAATGGTCTCCTGACAGCTGTAATGTAGAGAAGTTTAGCACAATCATTTTTTTATTGGCAACCCAGCAACGAGCATTTATTTTTGGAGGCAGATCCTCAAGTTATTCTGATACAACAAAAGATGATGTATCATCACCATCTGTATTCCTCATTGACTCCTCACACTACTGTATTCTTCCACCATGTCTCTCTCTATCTCTCTCTCGCTTTCTTTGTCTGTGTGTGTCTGACTGTCACTCCTTCTGTCTTCCTGTACCTCTCTCTCTCTTTCTCTCTCCACCCTCCTCTTTCTCATCCTCTCCCTATCTTTCCTCTCTCTCTTTCTCCCTCTCTGCTCTTTCTCCATATCATGAGCTCCAGTGCTGTGAGGCACATCTGTGGTGCAACGCTGCTGTTGGCTTATGACAGAGGCCCCAGCAGGTGCTCCGCCACTGGGAGGAGAGGAGATGGGAGGTGATGGCAGTGTTGGTGGTGGGGTTGGAGAGGGGTAGAGGGAGGCAGCTAGAGAGCACACGGCCCCATGAAAGCGGCACCTGCACGAGCTGAAAGGACATGAGCGGGTGGGCATACAGAAGAGAGAGAGAGAGAGAGAGAGAGAAAGAAGGGGCCTCTGCATTTGGGAGCCTAACGATACCACCCACACTTCTACTTCCCACACACACACCCACACAGAGCTTCCTGCTGCTGGAGTGAGCCAGCTGTAATTAAGCTTTTGCTGGTAATTTGGTAAAGTTTCTGCCATCCCATAATGCACTGTAACTCTCTCCGGTGGTGAGAGGCTGCTGCCACTGCCACCCCGTGTATTGCCACTCACACACACAAAGGAGCCTAATGAAGGTGGAGGAGACAGAGGTGATGGGTGGGTGATGAGGTCACTTCCTGCTGTGTGACACCATAGTTTTACTTAGTCTTTTTTTGTTAATTCACTTGCAGTTCAGTAAGTTCTTGAGTCTCTTTCTTGTTTCTCTAGTTACTCTTTTCCTTCCCAGTGGTGATTGTTGAAGTGTGCTGAACTGTGCATTAAGTGTATATACACTTACTTACCTACTGAGTTTTGAGTCATCTACCTTAATGATTCTGAATGAAAGTGCCCAGTGGCGATTGTTGAAGTGTGCTGAACTGTGCGTTCTCTGTGTATATACACTGAATTACTGAGCAAACAGTCAGAGGAGCAACAAAATGTTGTGATGCCACTCCTAATCACATCAAAACCTTTTGTAAAAGTAAAGTAAAGTTTAGTAGTATTTATCAGATGCTTTTATTCAAAGTATAGTCTGCTTGGTGTCTCAAATTATTTCGGGACAAATTTAGAAGTGCAGTTCACTGTTAGTATCAACTTCCTGATGTACCAAAACTACAGAGCTGTCCATCAAATCCCCATTAGTGTTTACACAAGTGCGCACAGTCTTTGTTCAAGTGTCAAAACACACCCCTGGTGCTGGGTTGCTGGTCGACAGGACTGAAAAACACAATAATAATTGACTACTTCACATAGGACTCCCAACCAGTCAGCCCAGTGTAGCAAGCAGAGTGCACTCAAGGTTTCTGAGAAAGAGAGACTCAGACAGAGGAGTTTCAGTCGCTGTCTCATCGACTCAAACCTGCACAACAACAATCTCCAGAGGGAGAGAGAGAGAGAGAGAGAAACAGAGTGTGGGAGAGAGAGGGAAGGAGAGGGGTGAATCTTGTTTGGCAGTCAGTAAAAGGCTTTTCTGCTTGGAAGTTGGAAAGCATCTGTGAGTTGAAACCCTGAAGTGTGGGGAACTTATTTTTACCCTCCTCTCTCACAGCTTTGGAGAGAAAGAGAGACAGAGAGAGAGAGAGAGAGAGAGAGGGAGAGAGAGAAAGAAAGAGAGAGGGGGAGAGGAGGAGGAGGAGGCTGTGTCTGTCTAATGAAGCCAGCCAGGTGCTCCTCTGCAGGGCTTCTGCCTCTGACCTCATGTCCTTGACCTTCTGCTTGGCTCAGGGCCCTCCCTTGCCAGCTTGCTTTGATCACCACTTTCCTGTGACTGGCACAATGCATTTCTCCCTTCCTTACTTCCATCCTTTCCCTCTTTCTCACCCACCATTTCTCTCTCTCTCTGTCTTTCTCTCTCTTTCTATAACTCACGCGTTCATTTACTCCCAGGATGTTTGGTTTCTCACTCCTTGCTTCCATCTCTCGTTCTCTCTTCACTGTCTTCATTTCTTTCTCTCACTCCCTCTGTGTCTTCCATACTCCTCTCTCTCTCTATAACTCTCTCTCGCCCCTCTCCCCCCTTTCCGTCTCTGTTTGTGAAGAGGCACTGAATTGGCACTGCTGGTAGTTGGCAGAGACAAACTGAACCCATCCTCTCCCTGTGCTTTTCCTGGTTCACTTGGCAGCCCACAGCCCTGTTGTTAATTTACTTTCCTGAGGTAAACTAGACCTCACCCAGTAATTCCAGATGCACCAGAGCCCCTAAAGATTTGATGTAGTCTCTCTCTCCCTCTCTTTCTCTCTTTCTCTCTCTATCGTAGTCTGTTTCCTTTCTTTTTTAAAGAAATCATTGTTTTTTGTGTTGTTGTTTTGTTATCTTGTTTTTTTTTTAGTCCTCATTTTTGGCAGAGGCCCTTCTCAGTAGTCTGCTGTGCTCCTGGGTCTTAAAGCCTCCAGCACTGACAGTTTCCTCCGACTAAGGGAATTGCAAATAATTGACAAATTCAAAATTTGATTTAATATTTGCTTACTAAGTCTCTTGGCACACGCCTTTCTTGTTTGTATGCATCCGAACGCTCTAGTTTTGGTCCTGTTTTGTTTATGTGGGGGTTGGAGGGGCCGCTCTCCCAATTATATCATTGATGAGCGAACACCACATCCATCAGGCCATAAAACAATGCAGTCTAGCTCTCCTCTGTGCAGCCAGTTGACCACCTGCCCAGGGGCCGTAAAACAGATCAATGAGCACCACAGACCAGCCATGAGTACAAATGTTTCCATGGAAATGAACCAACCCATACCCCCTCCCCACCCCACTCCAACACTGACATAAACACACACACACACACACACACAGACTCACATGGACACACACACATGCATGGACACACACACACACACACACACACACACACATGTACACACACATAGGCTGTGCTGACAGGATGAGACAGACTCTGCCAATAAGGTTGGGAGTCTGATAGGGATCATGCTCTTATGTCTGCATGTGCTTATCTGCATATGAGAGCAAACGCGGCTGTGACCTTAGCTGGTTTAAGATCATGAATGGTGTGCTAAATGCTGTGGATCAATTCTAAACCCTTCCCCTGGGGGGCGCTATATGTGTCATTTGAGCAATGATTGAAGGCATTCAGTTGGTTTTGTGGTCACAGTGGGTTTGCTTGTCACATTGAGCGGTTGACCTCCAGTGAGGATATTTTTGAAAGTGTCTCCTGGGACTGCACAGGGTCGGTGATAGAGAGAGAGAGAGAGGAAGAGAGATGTGACAGACATGCCAGATCCATGTTGCCAGGGAGTGGGTTCAAAAATGTTTCATCTGCAATTTACAAGCTGCCTTCTGTGTGTGTGTGAGGGGGGGGGGTGTCTTTGTTTGTGTGTGCTTGTGTGTGTTTGAGAAGCTCCATGGTAGATGCATCATAGCAACAGAGTTGTAGTATCAGTGATGCACTGGCCCATCATCTTGCTCTCTCTCTCTCTCTCTCTCTCTCTCTCTCCCTGACTCACCCCATTTTTCTCTCTTGCTTTCTTCATTTCTCTCTCTTTCTCTCTCCCTCACTCTCCTTCACCCCATCTTTCTCTCTTGCTTTCTTCCTTTCTTTCACCTCTCTCTCTCACTCTTTTCCCTCTTGCTCATTACAGCCAGCCTTCATGCCCACTGAGGCTGAAACATGATAAATCCTGGTAGTCCTGTCCAATCCATAGCCCCACAACAAGCTGCCACCAGCACACAACCAAACACTCACACACACACACACATAAACACTTACACACATACACACATGCACACACTTATTCTCATGTACAAACAAACACAGGTACGCACTTCCTGTCCTGCACATATACACACACACAAAAAAACACAAAAACACAAAAAGACACAAACACCTTGCCCTCTGCTCTGACAGTAGGGAACAGATTTAACGACAGGTTGACATGTTATTCCTGTTCTGCATGTTTGTGACCCAGAGTGTGTATTTGTGTGGGTGGGTGATTTTGGGGTGTGTTATAAAAACAAGCTGACCCACAGGAAGCCACTAGCCGTTGCCATGTATGTGTTTATGTATGCGTGTGTGTGTGTGTGTGTGTGTGTGTAGTGTATATGGCCAATCATTAACCCTGGGCTTGTGAGTGTGTTTGTCCTCTGTGTGATTATCAGCCTGATGGGCTGTGCCATGAAGGTCCTCCTTTGTGTGTGTGTGTGTGTATGTGTGTGTGTGTGTGTATCTCACACAGCAGCAGGTTGGTGATTACCTGTGGCTTTAAGGACGAGGGAGCGGTAACACTGGGCCCCAGTCTGGGGGCCATCTATCCGCATTGCAGTCCAGCCTGGATCTGCGCCACCATCACTTAAACATTGGCAAGGATCTGTGCAGTAATAGAGTTTGCCTTGTGGAAATGAACAGGAAAACAGTATGTAAGCCATGTAAAGAAGTGAATGTAAAAGGCAATGAGAGCAGGAGAGAGGGAGAGAGGAAAAAAGGGAGAAAGAGAGAGGGAGGGAGGGGATTGAGTTGACAAACCTGTTCCTTCATATTTGTGCCATCTGCTCACTGAATTTAAACAATGAGCATCTGCTCTCTCCCTCCCCCCAACCTCTCTCTCTCTCTCTCTCTATCTCTTTCTCTCTCTCTCTCTCTCCCACACATACATACACACACAGACACATTTTTACATATCCTTGTACCCTATATACTATATAGAACATGTATATATACATGTGCACACACATACACACACAGTGTTATGGCCTGAGGGCTTGACACATTGGCATATACTGTTTGTGGTAGAAGAGAGGCTGTAAATCATATCAAAGAACATCTGGTCAAAGAGGGAAAAGAGACCCTCTTGCACTACAGTCCTGAGTTCCTCTCACTGGTTCCTTCACTTGTTAGGATGCAGGCTACCTACTCTAGGCACTGTGGGAACCAGAGGAGAGGTGGTGGGATAGGTTAATGAAATTCAGGAACCATGTGAAAAGTCCCCTAACTCCAGAGGGCCAGAGTCCCTGTGCGCTTTTTGGCTGCCTCAGTCTTAGGAGGAGGCCTCCCTCATCAAAGGTCGCGTCCTTGAAGAGCATTCTAATTTGCCGCTTCTTAATTTAGATCTGCAAAGTGCTGTTATAAGCAAAGAGACATCAGTCAGTTGGAACCAAAGTGTGTGTATGTGAGTGTGTGTGTGTGTGTGTGTGTGTGTGTGTGTGTGTGTGTTTAAAATGCTATTTAAGTTAAGAGATGAGAGTTAACCTTTGAAATAATATATTGATGTGTATTGGTGTTTTGGTGTTAGCTGGCTTTTCTGCAAGTTGTCAGCTAAGCTCACATACGCATGCATTCTTCATTTTTTTTGACCCCAAGAGAGGGATACGGACAGAAAGAAAAAGAGAGGTAGAGAAAGGGATGGAGAGAGACGAGACGAGAGGAACATTTGCATGCGATTACACTGGGAATGCCCTTGACTGTGTCTCCGTGGCTGTATCACAGAGGAGGACGTGAGTGGCATGAACCAGAGAAAATGGAAGAGAAAGCAGAGCTGGAGAAGAAGAGAGGGAGAGAAAGAGGGGGGAAGAGAGAGAATAATGAAAAAGGAGAGAAATGGAGAGATGATGAATGAGAATATGATATCCAACTGAAAGGGTTTTTTTTTCTGCCCTTTTTCTGACTTATTCAAAGCAGAAAGGTTAATTGATGTAAGACAAGTAAGTGCTTGTTTGTTTGTGTGTGTGTGTCTGTGTTCACCTGGACACTCAGAGGGGTTGGTTGAGAACAAACAGGCTTGGTATAAATAGCATGCAAACACGGAACATGTGTCAAAAAGAGTGAGTGAGCAGGAGTAAGAGAAGACGCAGAAGTGGAAGATTTGTTTTTCTCTGTGTGTGTGTGTGTGTGTGTGTGGTGTTGAAATGTAGAGAAAGGCAGCAGAGGGAATAAGACAGAGCTTTCACATGTGCATATGTGTGCGTGAGGGTGTGAGAGAGCATGAGAGAGAGGGGGAGGGAGGAAGAGAGAGAGACAGTGAGGGAGAGGGAGGGGGCTGGGAGTCGGTGGGCGGGAAGAGAAGCTGAATTCGAGGCTGAGTGTGCGAGAGAGAAAGACAGAGCGAGAGAGAGAGCAAGGGAAAGAGAGAGATTCACTGCTTCGCGAGTGTGAGTGTGTGTGTGTTCATGCGCGTGTGTGTCACTGACAGAGAGCGAGCGAGAGTGAGAAAGAGTAAAGGAAAGAGAGAGAGAGACAGGAAGTGCACGCCTCAGATTCTCAACGGGACCTAAAACAAGGAGCTCCTCTCGCTTGCTCTCAGCCTCCTCCTCTTCCTCCTTCTCTTTCTCCTCATCCTCCTGCTTCTCTTTTTCCTGGTGCTCCAGTGTGGTCGGGCTCTGACTTCTCCTCCTGACCCCAGGAGGGACAAAGTGCACTGCCAGGTGAGTGGGCATCCATCCATCCATCCTTCCCAGTCTTCTTTATTCTACTCTACTCTACTCTACTCTGCTCTGCTCTACTGTACTCTATTCTACTCTACTCTATTCTGCTGCCTACTTCTGAAGGCTGCCAACAGCTGGACACAACTCATTTTTTTTGTTGCTACTTCACGGAGCTGAGGTACATGTGTGTACTTGTCCTCGTGTGTGTGTGAGTGAATATATGTGTGTGTGTGTGTGTGTGAGAGAGCTTTTTTATTGGTATTTCTGGTTTTCTGGCTACTCAGATGGTTTGCTGTGGTAGCTTGTGGGTTTTCCTGTATCTGTTAAGCAAGGACAGTAAGCCTTTTTTGAAACTCACATATGACTTGATGATGATGCGTACTTTCCTGGCTGTCATTAATTTCATGCTAGAATAAATTCACAGTAGGTGTCTCTGTGCTTCGAGCTTGCGTGTATATCTGTGTACTTTTGTGTGTGTGTGTGTGTGTGTGTGCCCCTGTCGCCACGCTCCACATGGCAAAAGTGAGCCCGATGGCCTGAGTCAGTCCAAATGGATGCTCAGGCGTAGTCGTCCTTTGCAGCCTCCTCCCCCAGTCAGTGTAATACAGCCTGTGGACCTCAGCTTTTTGTCTGACTGGTCTCAGTGGACCACTGGTAAGCTGGGTGGGAAAAACAGGAGAGTCAAAGCTTGATCACAGGACAGAAATAGTTGGTAGCGTCTCTGACAGAAAAAGAGAGAGAGAAAAAGAGAGAGCTGTTTTTAGCAGCACGCTGAGGGTAACTTCAGAGGTTGCTCTGCTTCTCTGCCTGTCAACGTAAATCGTTTCAAGACAGTTTGATTTCCCGATTTCCAGATTTCTGGATTTCTCTTCTAACATTCCATATGTTACGTCAGCATAGCAGAAGCGTTTGGGAACGATATAGAACACTCAGGCTTTATTTTTGGTCTAGGTATCCCTCTATTTGGTCAGAGGGAGAATGAATCAGAGTGAATGTGTGTGTGTGTGTGTGTGTGTGTGTGTGTGTGTGTGTGAGAGAGAGAGAGAGAGAGAGAAAGGAAGAGAGGGTACATGGAAAGACACACAGAGAGAAATATGTATATATAGAGAAAACAAAATGTTTTTGCAGTCGTGAAATTGAGAAGAATACGAGTGGTTGTTTCTCTGTGCCATGTGTGTGGAGGAAAAGCAGCATGGCTGTGGTTGTGCGTTGTGAAAGTACACATAGGTGTATTGTTGGCTGTTTGGCTATTCATATTTTTGTACTGCTTGTGAATAAGGCTGTTAGCTAGAGCCTGGAGTGGGCAAGGATATGAACAGTGCACATGTTTTGACGGTACACGTCTCTCCAGTTAAATTCAATTCAGTCGCTGTGTGTGTGCGTGTGTGAGAGAGAGAAAGAGAGAGAGAGAGAGACAGAGAGAGAATGTGTAACTAGAATAAGATGATTACCAAAGGTGATGACAAAAAGGTGATTACCAAAACATGGAATCTCTTGTGTAGGCTATCCACAGAAGACAAGGGAGAGAATAGGAGATCATAGCAACGGGTGGGGAAGAGAGGATAGGGAAGAAGCTCCGAAGAGAGTAGAATGAAAGAGAGAGAGAGCAGATGAGGGAGCCCCTCCCTCTTTCCCCCTCTGCCTGCGTGATGGGAGCGGAGCAGAGGGCAGTGACTGAGAATGCTTCATACTCCATGGCTCCATGTCAGGGCAGCGTGTGGCGCGTGGTGTGGGGACCAGAAGGCCGTTTGGCAGGGACTGAGGCTCCAGAGACGCCACCATCTCCTCCTCCTCTCTCCCTCTCTCTCTCTCTTTCCAAATCATCCCACTGTGAGCTGAAACTACAGAAAGACATCAGCCCTGACTGCTGTCAGGGGAAGTTATTTAGGCATAATTTGTGAAGTAATCAAATTACTGTGTACTGTCTCTCTCTCTCTCTCTCTCTCTCTCTCTCTCTCTCTCTCAGACTTCCTTTCTCTCCCTCCCTGTCTTTTCTGCATCTTCGTCTTATCCATCTCTCTCACTTCCTGTCTGTTATTGCATTGGGTCTTATATTCTCTTACGTCTGAGGCATCCTTGTGCTGTGTGTCAAACACACACACACACACACATATACACAAAGACACACACGCACAAAAACAAACACAAGCACACACAAATGCCCATAGAAACAAACCAAAGTGAGTCCCTCATCTTTTGCACCCACCATTCCTCCGTTGTCTCTCCATTGCACACGTTTCCTATTGAGCACCACATGAAAAGCAGAGCACAAAGCAAGGACTGGGTAGTGGTTAACATTCACACTTGTTCTCTCATTTAGAAACATGAAAGAGCGGGAAGGTTGGCTTATTGAGGGGCTTCAAACGACTCCTTTCCATTGTTCCATACAACCCCCATTGAACCCCCTCACCATCACCACCACACACACTCTCACACTCAACCACACACAAAGACACAGACACACACTCTCACACTCAACCACACACACTCCCGACACTCTGAATCCCCATCACTGTCTCTCTGCTCTTTGTGATTCCCCCAGTTTTTTGGGAAACAGAAATGACTTTTGTGTGAATTAAATTTCATTTCCCACCCACTGGCGCTGCTCTCCTTCCACAGGGTTTTAAAAGCCCAACCTCTGCCTATGAATCGCTGTTTTTATTAATAAAACAGAGCATCTTACGCAGTAGATTTGCACACTCAGTCAAGGTCCAGGTACTAAAGAAGGGGGTGAAATGAACTACATTCACTTGGAAAGTATTGTTATGGTTCATGTTTCCATAAAGGAGGAACTGGAAACATTAATTTTTCCATGGCACAGCCTTAGTTAGGCTGAAAAGGGAGAGATGGGAGGAAGGGCAGTGTCACTGGTGGAACGTTTTGTGTGTGTGTGTGTGTGTGTCCCTCCTTATGAGGACAAGGCATTGGGCTGAATTGAACTGCCTGCCTTGGCTTGTGTGAGCTCATGTTTGGGTGAGAGCCATGGAGACCTATCTGAATTGAGGCCATTGTCTCAGGGCTCTGGGGCAATCCAGCTCCACTACAGCTGACACACACCACTGTGCCAGCGCGCTCTCTCTCTCTCTCTCTGTCTATTTGTCCGTCTGTCTGGGTGTTTGTGTGTCTATACGCAACAGGGAAATGTCCTTGTATTTGTATGCTTTTGCTTATGTTTGTGTGTGTGTGTGTGTGTGTGTGAGTAAGTGTGTGCGTATTTACAGCATGGGTTAGTGCGCATCCAGCTGTGGCAGCCCATCTCCCTGGTGCATCAATATTTAATAGCAGTCTCTGGCACGCTCGCCATTGATATGGGCGGCCGCTGCTTTT
>JAIFZK010000022.1:6577500-6585000 GCA_027481765.1 Tenualosa thibaudeaui
GAGAACAAGAGAGAAATAGAGAGAGAAAGACAGGAAAAGAGAGAGATGGGGAAAGGGAGAGGGAGTGAGGGAGTGAGAGAGAGAGAGAGAGGAGGGGGAAGGGATTGTTTTCCATTCCACTTCCCTGCAGCTGTCGTCTCTGTGATAGGCCGTGTAAATCAGTGGCCTGGCTGACACTTGGAGCGGAAGGAAAGAAGGTCTCGCTCTTTTTTTCGTCTCTCTCCATCTCTCTCCCCACTGCACTCCCTCCCTTCTTCCCTCTATCCTCTCCTTCGTCCTCCCCTCATTCTGTTCCTCCTCTCATTCAATCAGGTCTTTCATTTTTTGTCCCTTTCCCTGGTGAAACCATGTTGTCTGGGTGCATCCCAGTCGGTGAAACATTTTCTACACCCCACGCAAGCTGCCATCTCTCATTAGGTTTCATCACAGGAATGGCAAGGGCACCACCAATTACATCTGTTAGAACTGAGGAGTGACCAGATAATGTGACATCACTGCTAAGAGTGTCACACCACCTAATGTGAAATATGGAGACCAGTTTACTGACCATTCCCCTCAAAAACGTGTCAGACAGAAATTAAGAGTCAACGCTGAAACGCTTCAGCAATAATAGAGCATATTTTCTCTCAGGGTTGACCCATCTTCTCTCCCGTGCCATTCCCAGAGTTCCTTGTATCATGAGACTTCTTCTGAACCCTCCCTATGTGTCATTAATGAATGTACATACCAGAGTACATGTGTCATACGCTCACTACTGGAGTGTACTGTCTGCTTAACCCAAGTCGCAGCCATTGATTTGTTACTATAAGCATCTTGGCAACCTTTGATCCTGGCTTGCTCTCTTCTTTTGTGCTATTGGCAAGCACCTTTCATACCAGTTTGCCTTGTTACCCTTCTCCTTGGCCATCATTGAACCATAGGTCCTTTTGTGGCACCCTCAATGGCTCTCTCTGCAATTTTGGTCCTTGTAGTGCATTAATGCGTGCGTTTGTCGGTTACACAGGTCATCAAACAGCTAGGGGTCAGTCGAGTCCTAAGCAGCTTAATTAAAGCAATAGACAAAGTGCTCTCTTGAAAGGACTTAGATGGATTGAAAGATCTTTAGAAGAGCTGGACTGTATTGACGAGAGAAAAAGAACCATGATTATCTTTAAAATGTCTGTTCTTTTTCTGCCCCTGAGTGTATACACACACATACACACACATACACACTTACCCTCTCTATCTATCTGTTTCTCTCCTGTGATGCACTGACATGCTCTCTGGAGTGGGACGATTATTCTGGACTGAAAGTAATTACTTCTTTTAGCCATCCATTTACCAAGCTCTTATCAGCACAGGGAATCAATGAGCTCCGGAAGTCCTCCGTGTCCTATCAGAACACCAGGCAAAAAGGGGGGCAACCAGCGTTCATATTTGCGAGTCTGTCAGAGTAAACGTCCACTCCTGAATGACCGTTTTGCCATCGATTGGTTGGAGATAGGTTAAAGAAGTCCAAATGTTTCCCCAAAGACTATGTAATGAGCCTGGATCAACTACAGTCTATGACACTGTTCCCATCATATTGAATAAAGAGATTTTAACCTTCAGATAATGTTCATTGTCAACAAAGGTAATTATTGCTAGGCACAACGAAATGTGATATTCAATAGCACCATTTAGAATGTGAAAGAGGCCTTTACACACACACACACACACACACACACACACATATCTCCATGACCTCACAGGAGACGGCTATCAAAAAGATGGCGGACAAGAATCAAGCATCAAAAAGATGGCGGACATTTCTCTCTCTCTCTCTCTCTCTCTCTCTCTTCAAATAGGCTGTTCTGATAGCTGAATGGTAGTGGCAGATTTCAAAAGCTATCAGCAGCTTTTTCAGTCAGTAACTCGAGGCTGCAAAATACGTCTTAACTGGAGCAAGATGAATGGGACTGCAGTCAGCACGTATTATAATGTCTGAGCCGTAGCGAAGGCTCACCTCTGAGAGGGCACCCCCTTCCACACCCCCGCAACCCACCTGCCTCCCTTTATCTTTGCCAAAAAACAGCGGAGAGTTCTAGAGCATGAGAGAAATCTCTGTGATTAACACCGGGAGATAAATTTCATACATTATTCATTCCATCTTCACCTTCGCCCTCTAGATGAAACGTCAGCTGATTTTTTTTTTTTTGCCAAGGCCCCAGCATTGTTCCTGAAAAACTTCAAGCCAAATTAATAAGGCGATAAAATCGACTCCCTTGAGGGACCGACCAGATTCTGCTGCGCTTCAAACTTTGGGCAGCCCTGTAAGAAAGATCCTAGCATTCTGAAGAAAGCAACACGCATGCCCCCACCTGCTACACCCTCTCTTTCAAACCCCCAGCCCTTGGGCTGTTGTCTGAACAGATAACCCAGTTTGGTCTGCCAAAGGCTCCATGTAAAATATGTACGGAAGGTTTTTAAGGAACAGCGGGCTGTAGACAAAACCAACTAGACTGTCACTATTCACTGGAGATGCACAAAACATCTCTCTCTTTGTCTCTCTCTGTCTTTCTTTCTCTGAAGACTTATCTTATTACTCTCCTGCACCAGCATAGAAAAAAATAGTGTCCCCCAACCCCCCCCCTCTTTCTCTTTCCATACTTCCTTCTGCCAGAATTTCAGCTGATGGCACTATTAAATGTTTATATAAATGAAAAAACATAGTATCTGATGTATGCTTTCACACTGATCGAAAGCTATCAACCTTTCTCATATGATCATTATTGTGCTTCTAGGGAAAGGTCACAGTTGTGGTGGATGAGTCTCTGTAGTTCAGTGATGCGCCCCTCCTGAGAATTGTACCTTCTCTCTCTCTCTCTCCGACGGATGCTCCCTTCAACAGAGCAAGCAGCAGCTCTTCTCTCCATCTCTCTGTCGGTGACACAGCTGTCACTGTAAATAAGCCCCCTGCCTTCTGACGCGATAAGCCCACGGGAAAAATGAATTACCCAGGATGCACAGGGTGAACCGTGGCAAAAGACAGGATGAGATGCTGGCTAATTCCACATCTCTCCCACTCTCAGCTACTCAGAATTAGCCCCCCTACAAGATGTTTGGTAACCTGATAAGGTCGTGGCCGGTCTGCTGTTTTTATATTGTTTAGAGATAGTCTCAGTGAGCTACATTACAAATGCGTAAACTGTCGTGTACAGGGGCAGGGCCAGGGGAGGGGTCAGGGTGGCACCACCCCAGATGCCTGAATTTTAATTTGCTAATACTGATGGACAGTTTACTGCATGTCTTTGTAAGAAGTGTTTTTTTTTAAGCAGGAGAGCAAGGAAGTGGGAACTTTTGCACAGTCAAGTCACTGAGAGGAAATTGAGAAGTTCTACATCAAAAAATCTCATTATGATGTAAGTTTTAAGGAATAGCTTACTAGTTAATCAGATAAAAGATGTTAGTTCTCAATCGTGCAACTGTGCATTAGGAAGGATAACTTAATGATGTAATTTCTATGCGAGATGCTGCAACATTTATATGGATAAATTAGCTAAATTAGCAAAATACAGCAACAATCAAGAGAGTTCAGATGCATATGGGAATATAATAAGGTATAGCTATCAGTGTTCAAGATGCTTAAATGGCTATTTGAAATCAAGCAGCAATGTTGTCTGCCAGTTCAATCATCAAATCATCAAATCATCTAATCATCAAATCATCAAATAAAAGTACATAATCTGAGCTTCCGCATGGTGTCATTTGCAAGTTTCTAATGGTTTGTAAGAATATTAACCTTGAATTTATGATGCACAGTGCATAATCTGAGCTTTCAGATGGTACTAGTTTTTAGTTGCTATAATAAAAACTTTGTGAGAAAAATTGCTTTGAAATTAGTTATATTTAATCAATTGAGCATATTGTATTCCTCTCTAAAACAACACCCATATATCATGAAAGTACACAATTGAAACTTTGCAATGATACTGGTTGCTAGTGATAAATGCTCCACCAGACAGTTAACTATGAAATTATGTTGCATGTAATCATATTTTATTCTGCAAAATTGCATTGTTTTTAGTGTAAAAGCTCAAGAACTCCATACATTTTAAACGGCATGTCAAAACATCTAAACAATCTTATCGAGCACAGATATAGCCTAAAATTATATATTCTAGGCTTTTGCAATCCAGTTTGAAATGTTCAGAGAGCTTGTTGCTTTTGTGTAAGGTAAGCCATTTACCTCAGGTCTATGATCTAACTAAACATTTATAGGCATGGTTGCATAATTTTTTGAAGATGATATTTTCAACGTAGTCAGAATGAGGATGTGTATAATTTTGAATGTAAGTAAAGTGTGAATTTAATGTTTGCATTATGCAATGCGATATGTTTTATCAGGCCAGTGAAAAGAGAGAAAAGGGAAAGGCAAAGATTTAACAATTCTTTTAAAGCAAAATTTGAAATAAGATCTGTTTCTCCTGTACAGTAAAAAAAAACAAAAAGAAGAGAGAATATAGGTTGAGAACAGTAGGGTTTTGAATGTTTTTCCCCCAGTAAGCTAATTGTCAAACTGATTTTGAGTATTTGTGTGTGTGTGTGTGTGTGTGTGTGTGTGTGTGTGTGTGTGTGTGTGTGTGTGTGTGTGTGTGTGTGTGTGTGTGTGTATGTATGTGTATGTGTGTGTGTGTCATTCAGATGTGCTTAAAGATGCTGACATAGGCTACACATTTTTTGTCATACTCCTTGGACCCCCTAAAATAGCCTTGGCCACCCCCTGGCCACCCTATGTGCAAAATTCTAGCTCTCCACAGATCATGTACCTGACCGTTGTTACCAAACTATACTGGCCCTTCCACTACATCTCAGAAAACGTATATCTCTGAAACATTAATTTCAAGTTCAGTTTCTTACTGTTGAAGATTTATAAGATAAATTGATCCAAATTGAGCACAAAGCTAGCCAAGAACCACTCTGTGTTCCAGTGCATTTACATATGCATGTGTTTGTTAGCCTTGGCTCTATTCTTTAGGGTTACATTAATATTCCGAATGACATTCAGAAACAAAAACATTTTACTGTCAAATTGTGTGCCGTGAGTAATTTTACTAGCATTAAAATGCAGCTTGCTTCATAAATATGTCCTTGTTTATTATTCTACCTCAGCGACCTGTCAGTCAGAGGGGCTTTTTCACCTGCTGTTGCCCCCTACCCCGCAAACCCCCACCCCCTTCCCACCATGACCCCATTCTCTTAGTCTGTTTGCCCACCTGCCAATCCAGTGCCCGTCATGCTCAGCCTGAGCGGACAGTGTGGGGCAAGGCTCGTGGCAAGCTTAGCATGGCGAGAGTCCGCCTGAGGGAGTGTCTTCAGTAAGGTGTGAAGAATCAATGTGTGCCCTTGCCCAGAACGGTATTCAGCCACGCCGAGCACCAGACGCTGTGCACTGGCCACATGCCATGTTTTTATTTCCACCCAATACCTCTGCCAAAATTAATTTCATATACAGCATACTGTGAACTGTACTCTACAGGCCTACCTTTAGGGCAGTGTAACTAGCATTAACTAGTCAAGCCCCTGATGAATGATAAAACAGGAAAAAAGAGAAAAACAGCTTCTATTTGCCCATCCTGCAGTCCCTGAAAATGGCAGTGTACACACAGGGGACTCACAGGGGATGAGATTTGGAGGAAAAGGGAGTGTAATCATGGAGGAGAAAACATGGAGGATTTTAGACATCATCTGGCCTGTCTACAATGTTACTAGTCACTTAATGTATTGAGTTGGAAATCAGTAAGGGTTGCTTCTATATGTCAACTTGCAGGATTGTGTCACAGTTCAGGAGTCCCTCACAAGGTCACAAAGCCATTCACCCTTGATCTGATTTCCTTGTCTGTGGTCAACCAGAGACTCACCACACACAGGTCAGGGGTTAAATTCTGTTTAGAGCAACCTGCAAGAGATTGATGTATTGTAAGCAGCGGTATTTCCAAAATTAAGCTTTACACCTCAATATCCTCACACCAGTAACCAGGTCAGTTAGGACACACAGAGGTACATGACACAAACCAAGCATCATTCTACTTGTCCTTATTCTTTCCTCCTTCTTCACGCCTTCTTGACACATTCAGGCTCGATCCATATTGTCCGACATATTTACTTGAAGTGATTTTCCAAGTGAAACCGGTGGTTCTGTTTGCATGTGTGCATTGGAAGCAAACTGTTTATGTGTACGCCAATGTTTGCCTGTTTGTGCCCATTGAGGCATGCTGGGATCTTGAGGGCAGCAGGCAGTTGAGGCAGCGAAGGGGGAAAGGAAAGGGGTGGGGAGGGGGGGTGGAAGGGTGACCCTGAGTCACGTTCCTCAGCACACAACATCAGAGGGACAACAGAGAGTGGCGGGGCAGAAGAATAAATGATGTAGACATGCTGACGGGGCCCCTCAGCGAGAGTTGGCGACACGGACAGAATGAAGGGAGGAAGAAAAGCGAGGTTAGAGAGGACGGCGCGTGACAGGCCCCAACCACACCAGCAATTGGGATTATTTGATTTCTGATTTGCGTCTTTGTACTACTTAGCAACATGCCATTTCAGTGTAACCTTGGATGACCTCATTTGGAAATTTGAGTGTCGATGTTGGTGTTATTTCTTACGCTTCATTGTACTTTAGAAAACACTTACAGCCCTGGTTGCATGAAACAGATTTTAAAAATATGATGAACACAAAACAATCATTACCTGTTCTAGTGTTTTATACGACCTCTTTTTGTCTATGCACATCTCCAAGCCATGGAATAATGACTTGTTTTCTTCAACTCATTGCTCTTGTTACACTCACTGACTTAAACATTTTAACTCTGATTTGTGTGGAAGGCGCATATGAGAGAGAGAATGTGAGCAAGAAAGAGAGAGAGAAAGAAAAAGAAATAAGAAAGAAAGACAGATGTGTAGAGGTACCAAGTTTCCTCTCAGCGGGTGTGGGAGCATAATAAGATAAAGCTTGCTCCGTGCTCCTTGACTCTCTTAAGTGGCTCCCTCTTCATTTATCTCCACACAGACTGTTCTGGAGAAGGTCCTATCCTGGTTCTCTCACACAACCCTCTGATGGAGGTCACACCACGTACCTCCTGGTCTGGGGTCATTGCTAGTCTTCACTTGTGTTCAGAGAGCCCAGTTCTGCCAGTAGCAGCGACAAGGCAACTGTGTATGTGCTGCAAGTCACAAGTTAGGCTGGATGGATGGTGTGTTAATGATAAGTGAGGGTGTGTGCTTATGGTCCTGGCACAGGGGCTTGGGATAATATATAATGTGTGTGTGTATATATATATATACATATGTTACTCAGAATTGAAGGGATGGTTCAGTAAATGTCAGCTTCGGTTCAGATGATGTGGATGCAGTTTGTGTTCACTTAAGATGAATTTTTTGAAGTGTCTTAACATGAGTAATGTCAAAACACTTCATTTTCCATTTCAGAAAATGTAATAATCAAAACCCACAGCAGGTGTTTTTTTTTACACATTAGGTGAAATGGAG
>JAIFZK010000022.1:6587500-6595000 GCA_027481765.1 Tenualosa thibaudeaui
ATAATTACAGGATTAAGTTGCTCGTTGGGTGGGGATTTGTTTCACACAGCCCCCCGTGTGCAATAGACAAGAAACCTTGACGCACGCCCTTGCGAAATGGCTCGGCCTCACGGATATGCAAGGAGTCACCCTGATGTCCCGATAATGGTATGTAAATTCCCCTTCGTCTACACACAGCAATTAAGTCCAAGATGTAATCTTCCCACAATTTGGGTGAAGGTTACAACCGAGCTCACCTCCGTACCTCTTAAGGTCAAACATGTTTGTCTCCCACCCTCTCCAGTGGAGGAGCTCAATGAGCCGGTCTACCTCTTGGAACAGTGCTGATCTAATGAGGCAAACAAATGTATGTGTCAAAGCATGAGGCTGTGAAAAGGAAGGCGTACAATGCGACAGTGTGAAGCAAATGGCTTTTTTCTTCCCCTGTTTCCTCTAAAACCATGTCAATCAAAAATGTGTAGGCATGCTTCTTATCCGCATCCGCACTTCTTAATCAAGGGATTTTTTTCCAAGACGAAAAGAAATAGAGCTTGTTAGACATCTCGTTTGAGCACAGCATCTGCACTGCGTGAGACACAACGATGGCAAGGAGATGTGTGTCTGAAAAGCCCTTTTGTTGATGACAGCAGAGATATCATTTCTCTCTTGGAAGAAATTGAAACTAAACTAAATGTGTATGCATAAGAACATGTTTACGACAAGGCAAAGTTGCCTTGGCGCAAATGCCAAGGCAAGATCTTTGGTTTGAGTTTAAATTGTCAGCTCCTGACAGTTTGCCGAGCCGAGAGCTCAGCCGGGGTCAGTTTGCATCGCCGCGCTTTCCCTGCCAGCATAGCAAAGGTCAGGGGAAGGTTGACGCCATGGCAAACTCTCTCTTCCTCTTCCTCTCCTCTCTGCCACTGAGTTATGGGGCCAGTGGGGCAGAGATATTTATGGAGCATCTGTGGGGGGAAGTCGGGGAGGACGGACCACAGAAGAGCAGGAGAAGGAGAGCATAGCAGAGCACCATCAGAAGCTCACACAGATGGGCCAGTGAAGGCCATGACTGGGACAAAGTCAAAGTCAAAGTGTACTTTATTGTCAATTCACCATGTAACAAGCATTACAAAGAGGATTGAAATTTCACCAAACACCAAATGTGCAGGACAGGAGAGATGCAGGGAATGAAAAGAGACAGGAGAGATGGAGGGAATGAAAAGATACAGGACAGAAAGAGGGAATGAAAAGATGTACATTGTGTCAAATGCATTTTTTAGAGCACTGTATTTAGTTTTACCGTTGTGTGTAGATCTTGCCTGGCCATACCTTCCTAGCACTTCTGCTTGATTATCCTCTCTGGATTTGATCCCGTTGAGCTTGTTGTCTCAGGAGGCATTTTAACCTGTCCAATCAGCGAACAGAGGGAGGCATTGTGAATGCAGAGCTAGAATGCTATCAGTCAAGGCAAGCTATCAGTCAGGGGCTGATCCAATCTTTTTAAACTTAAAGACCTCAAGCAAGCAATTGAATCTCACCCCTGAATGTCCAGACCCTCTGTGCGAAACAAAAGTGTAGAACAAGGGTCTGGTTTTATTACCAGGCTAGTGTAGATCCCATATTACAAAATCTATTTGCACTGCCACTGCCAGAGTACAGTCCTAAACCACTGTATTTAGCACTCTATACTATTCCACAGACTTCCTCCAAAGGTACAGAGAGACATGGGGATACAAGCACATATAAGCCTAATCTGTCAAATATTTACACTAAGATAGTCTAATGTAGATTTTTGTCTTCAGTTCATGCGTATTATGTCCATTTTAACAATGCATCATTCACACACACATACTTCAGTGTCACCTCTGCACTGATGACTGGGATACTAGTTTGTTGTGTGGACGTGAGGAGCCCTTGCTATATCAATAGGCAGAAGAGAAGAGTGATCATCTGTTGAATGCTGTCTGTCTTCCCATTTGGTAAATTGTTGAGCCTCCCAGTGATATTTGTCTATTTGCATGCAGATTTAGTTGGGCCTCCGTTGATTTCCACCCTGAAGCTGTCAAGTTTCTCTTTATTTTTCAATTTTGCGCCCAGCATTTTACATTCACTAACTGTGTCTTTGATAGGGGTAAAATGAAATCACAGTTTATTGAGAGATTCAGTATTACTCGAATCTATGAGACACTTTGTTTTGATCAGGCAATGAAAGTATTATGCTGTAAGTGATTTAGGAATGGTGGCTGCTGTTCTGTTGAACTTTGTGCACAGACAACAAACTATGTTTATAGTCTTCTAATGAACTTCTAGACACATATTTTCCAGTGGCTTTCACAGGCATTAAGACAGCTGTGCTGTCGTTTGGCATAAATATGTCACAGCCACTGAAGCATAAGTTGGGTTCATGGAACATTCTCAGCCTTGTGGTTTTATAGGAGGTACAGCTCTATCACCGCGATCTTTGCTGATTTCTGCGACTTCATGATGCAGAGCGGGCCATTTTAAAGCATGGCTGGGTTTTCTCCATACTCCCCTTTGGGCCCAGTAACAGCTTGTTCAGTCAAGGGTTATCAGTTGCAGATGGTTTGGGACAATAAACACGATCAAATATGGGGGTGGATGCACTGAAGGGCTAGGACTGAACTAATGACTAATGCAAATGACACAGTTTCAGCAGAGATGCCTCTCTCTCTCTCTCTCTCTCTCACACACACACACTCTCACTCCCTCACTCACTCTCTCTCTCTCTTTCTCTATCACTCGCTCTCTCTTTTCGCTCTCTGCTGGTGTTTTCCTTATCCGTCACACTTTCTTCTGGTTATTAAATCTTTCCATGCTCTCCTCCTCAGCGATCCAATAACTGGAACGGCAGAGTAGGTGTTGACTTCATAAAGCCTTCAAAGCCATTTAGCATCAATCACCATGCTAGGCTGATATATGGGTTTGGCCTCCTGCTTAAGTCCACTGAGTGTTTGCCCTTCAGTGTGGCCAGACACACACACACAGAGAGAGAGAGAGAGAGAGAGAGAGAGAAGCAGAGAGAGAGAATGAAAGACAAACACCCATACAAACACAGAGAGAGAGAGAGAAAGAGAAAAATGCACACACACACACACACATACACACACACACCTTTCATTATGTAGCCATGAAATAGCTAGCCACGGGAGTATTTTTTTGAATAATACAAATTCCAGTCCCATCCTTCATCTGTGTCAAACATACAACAAAAGAAAGAGAAGAGAGAGAGAAAGAGAGAGAGGGAAGGAGAGAGAGGTGGACAAGACTGAATGAAATAGAGAGGGAGAGACGGACTTGATTATAGTTTTGTGTGTGCTGTATGCGTGTGCATTTGCGTGTGTATGTGTGTTTAATAGGGGACCTTCCTGTGAGAACAGTAAACAATGAAGCATGTTTAACGAGATCTGTGGCCTGGCCTCTCTGCTTTTAATGGACGTGATCAATCACTGGTTGAAGAGCTGAGCTGAGCTGTGGGTGGAGGCGAGGGGATGGCACAGCGGTGGGCGGAGAGCAAGAGAGAGTGTGTGCCCAGGCGCCAGAGGCGGCTGGTGGGGAAGTTGGATGCCGACTCCTCTGTCCACCTCACCACCACCACCACCACCCCGTTGGGTCAGCCCTTAAAACCCTGTTTCCACTAACTAATCGTGATTAATAGTGTTTACTCCTTACGCCGATTGGCACAGACAATGACGCTTTTAATTGGGCTGGACTTCACTCTGGATGTGCTAATGAAAAGGCAATGAGACGAGAGGAAAAGGGTTGAATTAAGAATGGAATAAAGTGGATGGGAATGCTTGGAAAAGGGAATTGCGGATTCTGGGTTTTTTAAAAACCTGGTAGGCGGCTGGAAAGGCACAACATGTTCCACATGCGTGTGTTGAGCACAGGTGCAGTGCGTTAGAAAAAACTCAGTGTCCTTCTTGTTTGCTTAAGTGCAATTATGTAACTTCCTAACAATGAAGTGAAAAGAGTGGATCAGCATGAACACATGCACACACGCGCACACACACACACACACACACACAGACACTCTTAGATGCACACTGTTTAAACACATAATTTCCCCAAGCCAAGCACATTTTCTTATCACCCAGTTAAGCATCATGGCCACAAATACGACAAAACCCCTCTGACTGCTGATGCTGGGTTCCATGGTCTAAGACATGCTGCTGAAGCCTCTATCAGCTCCCATAGATGGAGATTAGTCTGCCAAGTACATTGCAGCCAGCGACACTGAAGAACCTCACACTGTCAGCGGCGTCCCCATTCCACTAATGATTATGCTGGAGAGAGAGAGAGGCCCCTTCACACACAATACATGCTGATTGATAGCCACTTTGGCTCAGTGGGAATCAAGACCGATTTTATGGGGTCAATTGGGACCCTTTTCACAGATGATTTTTAAATATATATATTTTTTGTGAGTTTGCTTATTTTTCCTTTTGTAGTTTCCGCATCGCTATTTTTTTTCTTTTTTGTTTCTTCCCATTGTGCAGCTTTTGTAATAGAAGAAAAGCAATCTGTGTTATTTGTCTGTTTCATTTTTTCTTACTATATTGGGGCTAATTTTGCTATTACAATGTCGAAATGAAATGGCATGCCAGTCATAATTTCCCCACCGATCCCATTACTTAACTGCCATACAGAGGATAATTGAAAACTTGAAGCAATCCATTGGTTCATCTGCCTCTCTATTGGTGTATGTAAATTGTCAGAGGCGTCAAACCACAAGATTATTCCCTTACTGAAAAAAAAAAAAAATTATACAGCTTCGCTTTTCAAAATGAGCATGATGGAGTTCTTAGTCCCTAAATGAAAACCTAGACAGAAAGAGAAAATGAAAGAGAGAGAGGAAGAAGGAACGAGAGGATTACTACAAGGGTGATTTCTTTAGCCAATGGATAACAGGTGTATGTGGTATGATCAGTTCAGTGGCACAATTAGAGGCTCAGTCGGAAATGACTTTCCTCTAAAATCACTGGTAGCTCACTCTGATTGTCCTCTGGAGCGGAGGTACCACATTTTCAAATTGACTTAATCACATTCTCCCTTTTTCCACCACCCCCCCGGCAGCCTCTCAGTTAGGCGAACGGCGTGGCCTGGAATTGCATAATAGCCCCGACATAATGTGCTTGAACATCTGCAATGTACTGTGTCACTGGCTACAGTGTCTCGATAGTACATTTGTAACGATGAAGTCAAGCACAATGTACAACCGATATTGCAATGTAAATGCAGACCTATATGCATTTGCATATCCCCATTGTCTCCAAAATGTCTCCACTTTGGTTGACTTTGAGTCTTTTTTCCATTTATATTTATAAATACCTTTGAATGGCTGTAGATTTTTTATGTCAAAGGGTTTTATCTCTCCTGATAAAATGGAAGGGGTGGGGCGTAAAGTGGAAGGTGGTGGGAACCAAGTGTCTGGCTTATTTTCTTCACTCGATACTCTGTGTGTGTGTGTGTGTGTGTGTGTGTGTGTGTGTGTGTGAGTCTCTTGGGGATAGCCATGCTCCATGGGAAAGGAAAGAGAGACACAACCTGTGTGCCTCAGAGAGAGAAGAAAGGACAGGGGACAAAAAAAAGAGAGAAAGAAAAGAGAAAGAGAGGAAGTTGTGTGTGTGTGTGTGTTTTTGTGTATATGAGGGTTAGGGTTAGAGAGAGATAGAGAGAGAGGGCGAGGGAGAGAGAGAGAAGAAAGGGGAGCCCTGAGGGATGGGAAGCAAGGCGAGACCGGGGGTGGGGGTGGTGGGGGACAAAGCAATCGTGGACCCAGTGAGCGGGGTGCCCAAACTACCCAGCATGCCCCTCTCCCACTCACAGATCTAAGATGGGCCAGAGTAATAGAGCAATTTGATCTCCGCCTGTGGCAAACTGACTTCATCTCTCCCTCTTTCTATACACTGTATGTGTGTGTTTGGCTAACATTTGTGTGTGTATGTGTGTGTGTGTGTGCATATGTGTGTATAGAGAGAGGGAGTGAGAATACGTACGGTATCTATAAGAGCATTTAGGATTGTGTATTTGTGTTTGTGCATTTGCAAACAAGTGTATTTGTACATGTGTAGCTACCGGTATGTGTGTGTGTGTGTGTGTGTGTGTGTGTGTGTGTGTGTTTGCACATGCTCTGTGAATTTAGGTGTGTGTGTGTGTGTGTGTGTGTGTGTGTGTGTTGTTGTTGTTCTTCTCCTGCTGAGAACACTCTGTTCATGTCCTCCATGTGCAACATGCGGGCAGGCAGACAGGCTTCTGTCCCAGTGGACATGGAAGAGAAGAGGGAAGACATGATGGCAGATCTCTGGGAGTCTGGCTGGGGACCCTGCAGCGACAGTGTGCATCAGCCATTATAAAGACCCCCTCTCTCTCTGTCTCTCTCTCTCTCTCTCTCTTTCTTTCTCTCTCCTCTTCTCATCTCTTCTCATCCTTTGTATCTCATCCTCTCACCTCTCAGGGCTTTGTGGTAGGGAGTCACAGGCTCGACCAACTCACTAGGCTCACCCTTAGAGACGCCGTTTCACTGATAGGAGCCTCTCTAGCTCTAAATGTGTTCTGGGATGGTTGGTGTGTGTGTGTGTCTGTGTGTGTGTGTGTGTGTGTGTGTGTGTGTGTGTGTGTGTGTGTGTGTGCTATGTTGTGATTATTTAGGCCAGCGAGTGCTGCCTGCATTATGTGTAGTTGGCCCTTGATGCCACAGATATTGGAAGCTAATGGGATTTTCCCTATGAATACACCTCTAATCATTCCATCTTGGAGAGCCCCACTCTCACTAGTTGGAGGACTAATGGGAGATCTGTGTGTGTGTGTGTGTGTGTGTGTTTATGTGTTTATTTGAGAGTATCCATTTGTCTCTTTTCACTCTCCTCTCCGTTGGCTGTAGTTGATTGACAGCTGTGTGTTCGACCAACCAGATGCAACCCCAACTTCCCACCCCTTGCACCAACCCAGATTCAATTAAAGCCAATACAAGTGCTCCACATGGAGACCCCTTGGGGAGGGGAAGGGGGTGGGGGGGGTGGGGGGGTGTTGGATTGTGAGGAAATGGCCTCAGCGTTTTGATCGCCTCTCCCCTCACTGTTTACCAGTGACGGCCATTATCGTAGCGGTCCACCCCGCTTCACTTTGTCATTTCCAATCATTCAGATTACCAAATGCCACTCGGGCATGCATAATTAATTAAAAGGCTAATTTAAATTTCCCACCGCTGGGCAGCCATGCATTAGGGTGGGGAAAAAGAGCGAGACAGAGAGAGAGAGGGAGAGAGAGAGAGAGAGAGAGAGAGAGAGAGATGCAGATGCTTGAAAGAATAAGAAAGAGGGGAAAAAAAGAAACGACAGACAGAAGAAAAGGCTAGGTCGGCTTAAGCCCTCTTGTCCTATGATTCATTTGTTGCGCATTAGCAGATGGCTTTACTCAAACGGCTTACCATTTATAACAGTTAACACACATTTGCGAAGGCAGCGACTGGATTGGCTCCCCTGGCAAGATGTTTAATCACATGAC